>KV417769.1:1350-15284 GCA_001630335.1 Athelia psychrophila
TCCTGGGCCCTTCGAGGGGGGATACAAACAGGCCTTTTAACCGGTCTAAGACTGGAGTTTATTCGTTGCGGGTTACGGAGTCTATCGGAGTTTATACGTTTTTAGCCTGTCTGTATCAGTGCACTGTCAGCGTTTTTGTGGGTCTAAAACGCGGCGACCGCGCCGCGCGTCACCTCCGAATAGTCGCCTCCCACACCGCTGCGTTGTTCGTAAAGTACTGTCAACACATAGGAAAAACTGCTTTTTTAATAGAGAGTCGTAGACGACGCCAACCCTCCCGGCGCGATACTGTGGGTTTTAAACCCCGGAAGCCGGAGCTTATACGTTTTGGGGCCTGTCTCTACAGAGCAAACTCGGAGTTTATTCATTTTTAGGCCTGTCTGTACTCCAGTTAAACCCAGAGTTTATACGGAGTTTATTCGTTTTTTAGGCCTGTTTGTATCCCCCCTCGAAGGGCCCAGGACCTAGATGCGCCACGCCGCTGCTCCTTCAACATATAGTTCAGACCCACAGCAGCACGCTTACGACACCATTGGTCCTGCATCCTGCCACATTCGCGACCGCGTAAAAGGTTCAACGGTGGCATCCCTGCCTCAAGTAGCGTGCTGCCATAAGCTTTAGAACTCTCCAACGCCGCACCCAGACGTTCCGTGCCGCGGCCCGCCGCTCCTTCAGAACCCGGCTGCATGGAGTAGGGTGATGTTGTTATGCTAATTCGTCTATCCGAGTTCTATCCGAAACCTAACCAATTAATTGTGCAAGTCGAAACAAGTCGACCCTCATTCCCAAAAAACGAGTGGACTGGCGAAAGGGACGCCTTCCGCTTTGACTAAGCTTGTAAGTAGCTCTGTGCGTGGTCAAGAACAGACCAGTAGAAGACGAGGGCATGATGCACGGACCGGATGTATTTGTGTGAGGAATTTTACGTCTCACACAAGTCCCACGCAATACTTCGGTTGGGCTATCTCAGCGCATTAACGGAACATTCTTCGAGTCCCTTTCAAATTGGACCGTCTACTACGGCCACGTCGCCTGAAGCCTTGCCTCAGTGTCCAGCGTGGGGCCCCGGTGGCCCGATGCGGCCTAACTAAACTAAGTTACTAACGCTCTAGATATCCCTGAGATCTCCCCAGCTAAGAAGTCTTCCAGTTGACCCGCCAGCTGTGCGGGACCGGGGACGGTGCAGTGTTCCTGAGGTTTCCAAGTCCGCGGACAAAAGGCTTGAACGGAAGTCGGAGGTACACGAGGGGAACGCGGGGATCGATAGAGAAAGAGTAAGACATCCGGGGCTACGGTGCCAGCTGCTATGAAGTTCCTGAGACTACACTAGGTAGGCAGAGAAGTCATGTTACCAAACGCCGGCGGTCAAAGTTTACACCAGCCACCTCTCAAGAACTTGCGATTCATTCGGAGATGTGGTTGAGATACACGATCCTTCGACTTGACGCCGTCCTAGTATGAACAATTTAAATTGTCACCAATTTAACGGAGTGACCAGATGATACAGTTAGTTTCCTAACGGAGCACAGAAGTTTGAGTTTTAGAAGGGACTAGATGGTCCGCAGCCACCACTGTCATACGATCAGCTAGGTACAGCTGACATGATCGTGGGTAGCCTAGAGCTGTTAGCGAGCCGTAGTTCTGTCAGCAGAGACGTGACCTTTGGACACCTAGGCTCAGATGTGTGGTCCGGACACACCGAAGAGGTTCGCTATGGTGACTAATTAGCGGAGGTAGTAAGTTTTCCCCTACAAAAATGTCTTGCCGATATATGCGTTCGAACTCGAGAAAGGCGGCGTATCGCTAATCCATAGTTAACCGTAAATGTAAGGGGCGTCTGAGGCAGAAGTCAAGGCATTTTATCATGCCGGCCGGCTAAAAGCGCCCCGTCTAAACGAAAAGCTCCTCAGACCTGCTAACGTGGCCACAGTGAGTGTATACATATGAGTCTACGTATCTGAAATTACTCCATGAGATAATGATAATTACATTTATACACTAAAGCAAGGATAATGATCACTTAAAGGGGTCAACGTACTGGGCTGGGCATATAAAAGATTTATTAGCACGCGTCAGTAGGTTCGAGACGGTTTTAATTTGTGCGCAACGCCATAAGAGGTCCATGTAGTGGGGAACGCTACCTAATGAATATTCATACTGCAAAACTGACATAGGCTGCCGAACTCTCGCATATCAGATGAGTTCGCAGTTCCAGCTACCTTAGATTGAAAGATTTTGGTTAGTTCAGCTTTTTGCGTCTGTAATTATAACTGCGTTAGTATTAAATAGAACGGCTGCGTGTCGAGATCGAGACTATCACTGTACATGTATACGTCATAACTTCATAGATAGCTTCTGTCCAAAACCTCGATACGTGGGCCGTAGTGCTCGTATATACGTGAACAGCGGATTTTTCCAATAGTCAGGACCTCAACACGTGCAAAATCCAGTTGTTTGGGTTAATGGGCGAGAGGGCAAGGGAGCGCCTCGTTACGTTATAGGTTCGGCGAACGGCGCACATGTAACTCCGCGGGGGAGCGGGGTACTAGAGACCGGTCGCTAGACGTTCCGGGCTATAAGGAATGTGTAAACCTACAACACATCCCCCCTTGGCGGCCTCTCGGCACTCGGACCTACGTGTCACGCATCGCCCGTCCTTCCCTACAGATAAGACATCGCAGATGGCACAGGGATATGACAGGAGATTACGATGGCTTACGGGGACTAGGGCAACGCAGAGGATAGAGGATAGGACCGGACCGCGGCGTCCGCGGAGCGCACTCGCATCGAGTGACGATGTACACGGGGAGAGGTAACATCGCCGCAGGTGCGGCGCACTTTCTTGGAGGAGATGAGACCTGGCGCAGAAGTTGTTACGGGAGGGGGTGTTAATCTAGGAGCCGGAGATGGCGCAGGAGCAGGAGGAGCACGAGGGGGGAGCAGCAGTTACGTAGGAGGAGTCAGACGAGCAGTTATAAGGGGGGGCGCTATAACAGACGGTGCAGGAGCCACAGGAGCAGGTAGAGGGGATTCGGGAGGAGGCCTGGGAGTAGCAGGACGAGGAGCAGCAGGAGGAGGCAGGCATCAAGGCGGCGCCGAGGGAGCGCAGAGACAATGCTGCACATAAGCATCAGCAAGGGTCTACCCGGAATATCACCCCAACGAACTTATCGCCACATCACTCCATAGTTGGGAACACCAACTCTCGCTTATGTTCAGTGAACTCTGTTTCCAATCTACTATAATTTCCATATCATTCACTCTGACATGGAACTCTGTTTCTCCTATTCGATTCCAGAGTTCCAGATTCAGCGACAGATGAACATGATTGACATTAGATTAGCATGACTACTAGGCCCCGGGATTCCCATTCGCATATACTGTTATTCCCCGGGCCCCTCAGTATCTACGCATACATTTCTAGGCAACTATCACCTGCTGCGCACCTATCTGTACGCTGCGCACTTCCAACACGACTACTTGTGCCTCATTGCAGCCGTGCACAGCACCCACTTCATTCAGGCACTATCTTATCTTACGCTACCTTACTACACCTTCCTACACCTTGCTATACCTTAGCCTACCTTGCACAACCGGTATACTGTCCATCTATCCCCGTTGAGCACTGTCAGAGCAGACGAGCAGACGGTCGCGGCAGGGGTGGGAGCCTTCCTTAGACGCGTTGGAGGAGCTCGACTTCCACGGCAGCTAGAGGGACGGCGGTCAGCAGAGCTCCCACATCCTCAAAGACAGGGATGGCTGATGGGCAGCGCCCGTGCTGGTGTAGCCCTAGTCAAAGGCTTAGCTCCGGTAACATATCGCGTACAGCGATGCCATATGGACGTGCTCGACAGGCCCATTTTTACACTGGTGGGCGCCCCTAGACCGATCATGCGCAAACAGCTTGCGCCGAAACGCAGAAAGGCGTACAAGCTACCACACGCGTATCGGCAGCTCGGCGTAGATCCCACACCGCAAACTCTCAAAATTTCGAATGTCGTCGTGCGGCGAATTCCGTCCCCACGGCCACTTTGAAATGCGCCAGCTTTTTTCTATATTTCGAATGACGTCTACCTGTACCATAGGGACACCCTCCCCAATGGAGGTTAAACATGCTTTTTTTTCAAACGGTTCGGATGGACTTGCTTAGGGTTCAGGTTACCGCCGCATTCGCACGACGACACACAACAATTTCTGAACCATGATGCGAGCCTTTCAGATACTACATTTTTCACCCACCAACTTTTTCACTCGCCGAAATTTCTGCGAGATCGCTCGCGGGAACAACGAGATTTTTCCATAATGGAGACATCTCCGACGTTCATACCGGCCGGTTGCCACCACCCCCAAAATCAATCACACAGATATATCATCCCACTCTTTTACAGCCCTACTGGGGTCCTCAACAAAGAGCGACCGCCTTAGCGTGTCACTGCCTTGGATGCCATGCTGTGATTTCCCCGGTTCTGATGCCTGACACTACGGGCTGTCCGTGAATAGTTAACACTGGACAACTCCGTTTCCACCACACTGTACAGGAAACTAGCCACTCCTGGGTCTTTCAATTTTTGGCCCAGGGGGTCTGGCTCGGGATCCACCCCTCCCGGACAGCCTGTTTGCGACGTCATCTATTTAGTTATGGGGGTGATTAATATATAGGACATACTATTTGGGGTAGAGGTTGGTTGCCTGCGTCGAAGAGGGTGGGAGCTCCATAGATAGTAATCCAGGATGTACGCAGTATGGATACCGGCGCCCATGATGTCATCAATATAAATTGCATCCCACCACCAACTTGATTCGGATGGGGGTAAGGTCGCAGTCAACCGCACCATGCACACGAGTACGCAAGGCAGGCAGGCGAATTTTCTGGGGCCGTTCAGCCTTGCGCACTAATTAACAGAAATGCCGATGTGCATCACTACTAAAAAATGCGTCCACATTTTCCCCTTGTCGCCACCCTAAAATTATCCGCAAGCCACTTGGTCATCGTGCTCTGCCATGCTGTTGGGCCGCTTCTGTCGGACATATGTGATGTTGGAACAGAGGGTCTGATTTTCTACCAAGCGCTCACGCTCACGCCTGGAGTTGCCACCGCCCTCAAACGAGAGTCATTCCATTCGTCAGCCATTTTGCTCATCTATGATGTACAGTTGTTATATAGTAGCACGTTGTAAATCATCTAGCCGCATATCTCGTCGGTCTACTGCATGCGCACCACTGAGTATATGGTAGGCATCCGCTCCGAGTCTGGGTCCACAATTTGAAAAATGTGCTGGATCCGTTTCACTTACTGTCCTTGTTTCAGAGCTAACATATCAACGAAAATATTCTTATAGCCACTCAAGCAAAGCGGCGCGGCAGAGCTCAAACCAACCGATTGATTGAGCAGGCACCATTGCATGGGACTTTAGGCGATGAGACATTTCAAGCCACATCACCATGGCACAGTTGAAACTTGACGGTAGGCTTGGTTAACGTTTCAAATTTCAACCTGTGCACTCCCGCGGGAATATCATTTATCTTTGCAGTGCGCATTTGATATCGACATGGAATTCAGGCCTCAGTCATCAGGGCGCAGTCTTAGTCTGATACGGATACATGTATAGGCGCAGCAAGTGTATTTTCACAAGTAGGGGCGGATTGCCCGTATAAAACCAGGCCCCTTTCCATACACCGCCGCAACGTAGTCGGGTTTGAATTTCTGCCCAGACTGGTTCTACTCCAGTATTTCCGCATGATGCAATCATCATAACCATTTACCCACATATGAATCTATCGACCCTCTCTGGCCTTTGCTATTTGTAAGTCAGTGGTCGAAATGATCGGTCAGCTGCGGTCGACAGTCGACAGATAACTCCACAGCTCTAGCCTTTGGGCTCTGGAGTCTGAATTGGTTCTCTGATGCCACCGTGGACAATACACGCCTCGCATTGATCAAGGCGGTTTTCCGAATGATTTTCACTGTCTCGCTTCGAAGTTCACTTTGGTTTCCTGAGTACTTCGCGGGAGGACTTAGCCGTCCGCTCGGCCGGGCACGTACTCTGTACGTAACCCGACCTGCCTCTGTTTGGCAGTGATATTGATCAACTACATGGCGCGACTGCAAGACTTGGATGGAGTCTGCAGCGGGCTCCACTTCGCTGGCTCACATCTAAATGCAGGGTAGAACAAGAGTAGCGCTAATTGCGGGCAGGCCGGTCCGGAGAAGAGACGAGGTATGAGGCTTAGATGATCTAATCTATTGCTGTAAGGTGATCATATACGAGCGTGAGCGCGAGGCTCAAAACAGCTCGTGTGTTAATGCAAATCATCGAGGCTGGAGCTGCGATTATTGATGTCATCAGACCAATTTAAAACTGTAGCGGCACTGACATGCGCCTCGTGCCTGTCATTTCATTTGACAACGTTAGACTGGTGCTTATCGAGTTAAAATCTAATGCGTTTCTGATCCTATCTGCGCTGACAAGCCACGATAATCACGATCAACTTGGACAGGCTTGAGTATAAACGTCAGCAGCATCTCTGATCGTGTCTCCTGTCCAGTAAGGTAACACCGCCGGCGCTCTTGTGCATGTGCATACAGCAGCACAGAATCGCCTAGGTCGCTTGTATTTGCATGAGGTGCACAAGTCAGAGTGTCTGATTTGAATCTCAGAATCTATGCACAGGGTCGCACCGCGGCGCGCAGCTGCGCTGCCACTGAATCTAGACTGTAGGCTCGGACCATCCAACATCCAAGATCGATCTTAGCTCGGATCTTTATGTAATTACAGTGGCCGGAATGACCAGAAAAAGTGGCAAAAAGACGCCCAGGCTGCACATCATTCGAATCTGCTCTCGTGAGCACGAGGTCGCCGAATTTCAAAAACGAAAAATGCAACACAAAGGTCGCGAAGCTAGGTGATCTCGGCATCCTCAGGAGCTCAGGGTCAGGCCGGTGGAGTACGAGATGTGGTATGTATGGCATTATAAACTAGTAGCAGACTGTAGCAGAACATATGTATACAATGGGTGTGACAGCAGTGCTCTAGAATACGAATAGGATGAAAACATGCAGAGAAAACGACACATAATGCAAAGAGAAAGTGAGAAATTGCGGTAAGAGGAGACCAGGAGAAAGAGTGAAACCAAATGACACTATGAAGACAAAGTATGATGCAGCGATTGTGCGCCGTATCAAGAATGCAACCAAACCCGAAATAATGATAAGAATGAAGGTGAAGATGAAGAAATGCATCCTAGGCGCCGACCTGCGGAGCGGGTCGCCCTGACGAGAAAACACTCATCTCCTCTCGGCCGGCGCGCTGATGGTGTGAGCGATGGTAGTACGTCGCCATGCTGATTAAGGACGTTGTTTGCGCCAATGCGCGTTGCCGACTAGGTGGTTACCGGTCAAGACGAGTGGCGTGTATGAAGTTGATTAGGCGCGTCGTCGGAGGCCAAGTAGATGGGTATAGCTGCGCTGGGGGAAAATGGAATGGTGGGTGGCATTGCGTGAACAAGGCGCACGCGGGGGGTGGGGATTCATCGGCGTCCGAGGTATCGCCAATAGTGAGGACTTGGTGGCTAGTGTGATATTAGCTTAAATGAAAGAGAGGAGGCTGCATAGAACGAACCTGCGACCCGGGTGTAGAATCATCTATAGCAGAACATGTCAGTCCACGAACAATGTCATGATCCAGACGATGACTTACGCGCTCTGATACACTCCCAGATATCTACGCCCCGACCCTTTGCATCCCAAACGCCGCATTGTGCGTACAACGGCCACTGAACGTTGAGCTCCCAGATTCTGGTGGCGTTGCTGATGACAGCATGAGGCATTGTAGCAATAGGCATTGTTGCGAGTAATTGAGGTGGAGAACAGGGAGGGGAATTAGCGGGTAGGCAGGTGCTGATACGGGGGGTAGTGAAATGGGCTGTATGGTTTGGATGGCAGTCGATTTATAGGTTCGGTTGTACGGAGATGCGATCCGAGTATGGGTATGCCAATGCCACAGCCTCCATTTGTTTGTTATTTCGTAATCCGCTCTGCAACCGGGATCTGTGAGAATCTGAACTCTTATGTCACCCGCCAATGACATTCATGATTCACCGGAGCTCAATGACGAAAAGTAAAGAACGATCGAGACAGCAGAAAGGCCAGACGGTGGGGCAAAAAGAAGAGTCCATGACGGAGAGCCTGCAGGCAGTGGAGTACAAGTCTCTACTAGGTTCGAATTCCCAACATCCCCTTCAGAAGGTCAGGAGAGCTGAAACATTCTCGAAATTTTGCTTGGGTGCGTGGGTATTTCGCAACCCCCGACGTTAACCTGCTGACTCCATGTCGGTACCCGACCAAATCGAAGCCTGGACCATCAACTCAAATTAGGGCAAGGTCGGACCCGTCGGAGATTGAAATTCAATTGCTCGGGTCGAGAGCTTTGCATTACGGACCTGCGCTTATTGCCGCGCGAAAGACGTTCGAAAAAATGGGTTTTGCCACAACTTCTGGCGACGAAGCAACTTGTCTACTTTGGGTCCCATGGGAAAGGCGCACCAAGGCCGTCTTATTGTCAAGCCGACCGGATGCACACCCGTTTGAACTGCAAGGCATGTCAGTGATGCCCGCCGCTGTGCATATGCACCTTGCCACCCTTCGACCCTTGCGACGGCCGCGGAAATCATCTCGCATGCAACAATCAGGCCGCATCGCAGGGGATATATATTTCAAGACACGAACCAAATGTGCTTCACACTAACCCTGTTACAACCAGTTGGCATTTTTGGTACCACCCGATCCGCAGCAGATAGACCTACAACGCCCGCTTTATTCTCAGGGTTTGCCCAGCCTTGAGCTTGGTATGCTATGCTACTCTGCTGGTACTACGTGGTCATCACGCAATGACACGAGCGCACCTCTCAAAAGTCAGTCATGCCACCTTCTGCGCATGTTACTTACCCTGGATACGAAACATTACCTTATGCTATGAGAAGTGATGACATAGACTCAAGAAGCACCCAGGGTCTGAATCAGGTCACATTGGCAGCCGCGGTCCCTCAAAGTCAAATTTGCAGGTCCGCGACACAGCAAGTCACGCCACAACACATGTTGTGGCTACTGTCCTCGGGCTGTACTTACAAGGTACTACTCCTCGCTTATCTTCCCCATCTTCCCCATCGCACCATCTGGACATCTCTTGCGATCTGAACCACCCCCTCTCCGGGCTTCCCATCTTGTTCGGTTCAGCTCAGGCACCGTGCTACTTGGCTAGCGCTGCAGAATCTGAACAGAACTCTGAACGCCATCAGAATGCCTCTGGAGGTTTTAACATGTATTGGATTCTGTAGGCTTTGTAACCGCTGCGGTGTATCCCCTGTAGGCTTTCGTCGGTCTCGGGTGCCCCGGAAAAGCTTCGATGCGGCCGACCTGTGTGAATCAGTCAGCGCTGAGCGCCGGTCGGCGCCACCAATGATAGTGGTACGATGTATCAAAATCCCGAACCACGGGACCGAGGCTGAAATGGCGGCGAGGTAGGTATGTAAGTACCTGGCGACGATCGCGACAAGATGAACGGATGCAGGCATTGATACCCCCTATACGCCCTCATGATTCCCAGCGACTTGGGTGCTTTGCGCCACTCGTGCGCACCTGCTCAATTATGCCGGCAGTGGCACTGGCTTCCCCTTCTGACAATGTATAGAATTTAGAGTCACTCGCCCATCTCTGCTTCTCTGCTTCTCTGCTTCTTTGTTCGCATCGCAGCAGCTGTGTCCGCACGGGTCCGGAAGCGCCGGTCTTTTAACTCGACCCCAGATCTCTAGACGCGTCATTGCTTTCCGCACTTGTCTGCCTCATGCAACAGAAACAGATGCTCTGATGTATCATGCCAACGCCCGGCATTCAAGAACACATCTGTAATCTGCACAGCAGCCCTCGAATCTGCGATGATCGTGTGCATCTGACGTACGCGTACAATTGGGGATGCTATGCGTGTTTATGCTATCTAAGCTTTTATCAGCACATAAGGTTATAAACTTGATACTATATTCGACGAATGGCGTCGTTGGGATGTCAGAGATAAGTACGCTATTATTACTCGGGCTTTGCGCTGGGAGATGTATTCAATGCAGCCCGGATGAGCCACGACGATCTGCCAGAGGGTTAGACAGATGCAGACTGCTATAGAGGGTCTCCGGCAGTGAAAGCTTCGGAAACTCCGGTCGAAGCCCACATGTGAATTACCGGCGGCCTGATGGACGCGGTTCGAGTAGCTGGTAGATGACGATAGGAAGCAGATGAAGGCACGGAGAGAAGGCACGGAGAACGCGAACTTGACGAGACGTGAAGCGAAGAGAAGCGACGAAAATCCCTTTCACCTTTCACCTTCCGTAATTTCGTGGTGATTCAAGGGTGTAGACAGGTGTAGACATTCTGCAACTTGCACGAAAGTGGAAATTTTATAAAAGTATCGGAGCCGCTGTCGCCATTAATGCGGGAAGTATGAGCCAAGGCCCAACGAGCATTTGCCAGCCTAGCGGTACCCGAGAGGTGCCAGTATACTCCAGAACAGGATTCATGCGGAGCGCGGCTGACTCAAAAACACCCAGCAGGTATGTATGCCAAGGGTAGTTTCTCAGCAGGCAGTGGTCACCCTCCACGGATGCAGGCCACCGGATCCAAGGGCCGGTAGATATGCGTAGAGAATAAATCAGCGCAATGGCAGCTCACTCACTAGTAAAATGTGAGATGTGTGACAAGGGATGCGAGCGTGCGTTTGTAAAATCACCACCCTCGCAAATCAAGTCCGGGGAATTCTGCTGAACTCCGAGAGTTCCACAGTGATGCCCCACGTTCCAAACAATCTTCCTAACGGTCAAAGCAAGTGATAGGGATAACTTGAACGCGGTGTGGTAAGAGTGAGGCTTGTCAAGTTGAGTATGCCAGGGTGCACTGAAGAGCAGCTGACCGCAAGAGCTGACACGGTTCTGACAGATTATTGCTCCTCGCGGAGCGGGTACCTCCGAGTTTGAAATATCGAAAAAGGTAGAGAGAGTTCCCAGAGTGGGAATTGACGCCTCGAGGACGGCATCGTGCATATGCAAAATGCATAAGCTGAATGTGTCGGGTTGAGTACGAGGCACGCAGTACAGGTTCCGCCACAAGCCGCGGGAAGGATGCCCGTGGGCAAGGAGAGTTCGCAGTGCCTTTGGAGATGTCCTCAATACTGCCAATAGTGGTGTGACGCAGGAAGTTCGACGAGGGTGAATATGGGGTATGCCTGAGAGATCGGCATCACTTGCTACGAATTAAGTAGTGCTGGCAGCTTGCAGGTGGTGCAGACAGCAGAAAGCACCCTAGACCAGCGAAGGGTTCTCATGCAAGCTTGAACGGACATTAATATTAACCGCTGTCAGTATATTAGCGAGAACTGGGAAGCGAAGCGGAAACTGGGAAACGAGGCGATACTGACAGACACCCCCAGACCGGTGATAGGCTCCCATTCCCTAGTGCATCGTATCAAGACACGGGGCTGGAAAGGGATGCATTGGACGCTGGGAAGGATCTCCGTGGATCAAGGGGAGCTGGGAAGCGAGGCGAGACTGACAGACACCCCAGACCAGTGATAGGCTCCCATGCTAGCTGCACAGCCGATGCATCACGGTGTATCGTATCATCTCCGGGAAGCGAGCGTCTCTCTTGGCTCGGGAGTATGTACAGCTCATAGTCATACAATAAAGTATCGTGCAAGGCACAGCGAATTCTCTAACGGTTAAATGTCGGACTCGAGGCGTTCGTGCCCTTTCATGCCCGTTCGCCCCTGGGGTGGTTACCATTCAAGTAATAATGTGGCCATGTTGGCTCGTAGGTGTCTTTGTGGGTGCCAATATGACCACGTATCACCGCTGTCGACCAGATCAGACTGCAATATCAAATATCAAGATCTATCATCTTAACGTTCAGTGTGAAGGGGCGGGGAACTCGAGGCTTAAGGGACGAGGCGAGGGAGGTGATGCCAGTCACGGCCGAGGCGCGGGTTATACAGCGGGCCCTTTAGCCGCAACGTCGACCTTCCTGCCATCATCCGTCACAGAACACTGGCGACTCTAACAGACTGGGTGGTCATTTATCATTACACTAGACACTAGTTAGCTACCCATGCAACTAAGTACGGGCAAACGAGTGGTGAGTCTTGATCGGCGTCTTGCCTTCGCGTCCATTGTTCATTGTCCCTTACATCCTCTTCTTTTGTTTTATTGCGCTGAAGGCGGTAGGATGCACGGGCATGTTTTTTGCATTCGGATTCAGCTTCTATTACGCGCGGAGACACATAGTGGACAGGAGACGCGAGCGTGAGCCGATAATGCATCATGTGAAAAGACATTGTGAGTATTCTCTGTTCCTTTTATTGATTTGCTGTGGACCTCGCCGATCATTGCATTGTCAATGGGGGCGGCTGCTCTACTTTATTTTCACGGGCTGCTTTGTCGTTCCGCATCTCCCCGGTTTGATTGCACTATGCTGTACCCTATATGCTGACTCTCCTTTGTTCTAGCCACGGACGTGCAGATACGTAAAGAGGAGGAAGTCGGCTCGCCTCCTCCCTGACCCACACTCGGCCAGCAGTCGCCCAGGCTTCCATGACGATAAATTGCGCATCACTCAGGCTGAACGCAATGCTTCGAATCTTGTTATGACCCTCTGCGAAGCTCGCGTTCGCGGAGGTTTGCGGCCAGCACATCAAATATACAATTTCCGCTGGCAGTAGGGTCGGAATTACCTGGAATTACTGTCAACTCCCTAGCCGGCTTATAATGAATCGATGTTAATTTGCTTCCAACTCTAAACTGGCAGCTTAATTTCTTAAAGCATCAAAGCAGCCTTAGACCCCGTATATTCGCACTTGAAACATCCCTGGCAATGAAATGACATGCTGCATTCTTTGGGGGTTGAGATACATATTTACAGGTTTGTGTTCGACTGCTCGGATACATCATACTGCTGAACTTTGGCTGAACTCCTTGCGACCCACTCAGCCAGTCGACTCCTCAAACTCCTCATCCTGCGCCAACCGCGTCTTCTTACCCAACTTCATTCTCTTATGGTGTTCCGTCGTCTTCTCATAATTGTCCAAGTAGCTCGGCGTTTTTGTGTACGCCCTGTGGCTCCCGTCCCCTCTGCTGCGCTGCGGCGACGGGACCATATAGCGCTCGTTCTCGGGGCCATCGTAGTTCGCGAAGGTGATGTGTCGCGCGTTGTGCTCGCGGACGGGGGCGGGAAGGGGCGTGCCGAGGGAGGTGTGTATACGGCGGCTGCCGTTGCCTGAGCCGTCCTCATTTCCAGGGGAGCCAGCTTGCTTCAGGCGGAATTGCCCTGCACAGATGATGTTGGCTGGATGCGCGTGGCGGTTAAGAAAAGGTAACTTACAAGTCGGTATAGTCCCCGGATTCGCGATATCCTTGCGCTCCTTGATGGCCTGCCGCCTGTGCAGGTTCGCGAAGAACAGTATGAATCCCGCGCCCACCAGCGTCGTGCCCAGTACCATCGTCTTCCTCAGCGGTTTAGCGTCACAAATCATAATGATGGCGAGACTGGTACTCACTTTGGCATTCTGGCTCGGCATACGCCAGCCTGAGCTCGACTTCACCGGGCGGCCCAGCTCGCTCACCGCCGCTTTGGCGCTGTCCATCTTCTTCTCCAGCTCTGGCAATCGGTGCGAGGTCATAGTGTTCAAGTTTAACTTTGGGAGTGCTTATTGTTTCAGTTCGAGGAGGAAAGGAGAGAGGCTGACTTGATATACGAGATCTGAATAATGGGTATATATGGGAATATTCATTGGCTGCGATTGGCTCGGTGCCTTGATCTGCAATGCGGCTGGGCGTGACGATCGAATCACGACGTCGATGGCATCCTCGATCGCCGCCGACGCCGAGGGCTCGATTTGGGTGGG
>KV417769.1:15294-77341 GCA_001630335.1 Athelia psychrophila
TCATTTGACAACGTTAGACTGGTGCTTATCGAGTTAAAATCTAATGCGTTTCTGATCCTATCTGCGCTGACAAGCCACGATAATCACGATCAACTTGGACAGGCTTGAGTATAAATGTCAGCAGCATCTCTGATCGTGTCTCCTGTCCAGTAAGGTAACACCGCCGGCGCTCTTGTGCATGTGCATACAGCAGCACAGAATCGCCTAGGTCGCTTGTATTTGCATGAGGTGCACAAGTCAGAGTGTCTGATTTGAATCTCAGAATCTATGCACAGGGTCGCACCGCGGCGCGCAGCTGCGCTGCCACTGAATCTAGACTGTAGGCTCGGACCATCCAACATCCAAGATCGATCTTAGCTCGGATCTTTATGTAATTACAGTGGCCGGAATGACCAGAAAAAGTGGCAAAAAGACGCCCAGGCTGCACATCATTCGAATCTGCTCTCGTGAGCACGAGGTCGCCGAATTTCAAAAACGAAAAATGCAACACAAAGGTCGCGAAGCTAGGTGATCTCGGCATCCTCAGGAGCTCAGGGTCAGGCCGGTGGAGTACGAGATGTGGTATGTATGGCATTATAAACTAGTAGCAGACTGTAGCAGAACATATGTATACAATGGGTGTGACAGCAGTGCTCTAGAATACGAATAGGATGAAAACATGCAGAGAAAACGACACATAATGCAAAGGGAAAGTGAGAAATTGCGGTAAGAGGAGACCAGGAGAAAGAGTGAAACCAAATGACACTATGAAGACAAAGTATGATGCAGCGATTGTGCGCCGTATCAAGAATGCAACCAAACCCGAAATAATGATAAGAATGAAGGTGAAGATGAAGAAATGCATCCTAGGCGCCGACCTGCGGAGCGGGTCGCCCTGACGAGAAAACACTCATCTCCTCTCGGCCGGCGCGCTGATGGTGTGAGCGATGGTAGTACGTCGCCATGCTGATTAAGGACGTTGTTTGCGCCAATGCGCGTTGCCGACTAGGTGGTTACCGGTCAAGACGAGTGGCGTGTATGAAGTTGATTAGGCGCGTCGTCGGAGGCCAAGTAGATGGGTATAGCTGCGCTGGGGGAAAATGGAATGGTGGGTGGCATTGCGTGAACAAGGCGCACGCGGGGGGTGGGGATTCATCGGCGTCCGAGGTATCGCCAATAGTGAGGACTTGGTGGCTAGTGTGATATTAGCTTAAATGAAAGAGAGGAGGCTGCATAGAACGAACCTGCGACCCGGGTGTAGAATCATCTATAGCAGAACATGTCAGTCCACGAACAATGTCATGATCCAGACGATGACTTACGCGCTCTGATACACTCCCAGATATCTACGCCCCGACCCTTTGCATCCCAAACGCCGCATTGTGCGTACAACGGCCACTGAACGTTGAGCTCCCAGATTCTGGTGGCGTTGCTGATGACAGCATGAGGCATTGTAGCAATAGGCATTGTTGCGAGTAATTGAGGTGGAGAACAGGGAGGGGAATTAGCGGGTAGGCAGGTGCTGATACGGGGGGTAGTGAAATGGGCTGTATGGTTTGGATGGCAGTCGATTTATAGGTTCGGTTGTACGGAGATGCGATCCGAGTATGGGTATGCCAATGCCACAGCCTCCATTTGTTTGTTATTTCGTAATCCGCTCTGCAACCGGGATCTGTGAGAATCTGAACTCTTATGTCACCCGCCAATGACATTCATGATTCACCGGAGCTCAATGACGAAAAGTAAAGAACGATCGAGACAGCAGAAAGGCCAGACGGTGGGGCAAAAAGAAGAGTCCATGACGGAGAGCCTGCAGGCAGTGGAGTACAAGTCTCTACTAGGTTCGAATTCCCAACATCCCCTTCAGAAGGTCAGGAGAGCTGAAACATTCTCGAAATTTTGCTTGGGTGCGTGGGTATTTCGCAACCCCCGACGTTAACCTGCTGACTCCATGTCGGTACCCGACCAAATCGAAGCCTGGACCATCAACTCAAATTAGGGCAAGGTCGGACCCGTCGGAGATTGAAATTCAATTGCTCGGGTCGAGAGCTTTGCATTACGGACCTGCGCTTATTGCCGCGCGAAAGACGTTCGAAAAAATGGGTTTTGCCACAACTTCTGGCGACGAAGCAACTTGTCTACTTTGGGTCCCATGGGAAAGGCGCACCAAGGCCGTCTTATTGTCAAGCCGACCGGATGCACACCCGTTTGAACTGCAAGGCATGTCAGTGATGCCCGCCGCTGTGCATATGCACCTTGCCACCCTTCGACCCTTGCGACGGCCGCGGAAATCATCTCGCATGCAACAATCAGGCCGCATCGCAGGGGATATATATTTCAAGACACGAACCAAATGTGCTTCACACTAACCCTGTTACAACCAGTTGGCATTTTTGGTACCACCCGATCCGCAGCAGATAGACCTACAACGCCCGCTTTATTCTCAGGGTTTGCCCAGCCTTGAGCTTGGTATGCTATGCTACTCTGCTGGTACTACGTGGTCATCACGCAATGACACGAGCGCACCTCTCAAAAGTCAGTCATGCCACCTTCTGCGCATGTTACTTACCCTGGATACGAAACATTACCTTATGCTATGAGAAGTGATGACATAGACTCAAGAAGCACCCAGGGTCTGAATCAGGTCACATTGGCAGCCGCGGTCCCTCAAAGTCAAATTTGCAGGTCCGCGACACAGCAAGTCACGCCACAACACATGTTGTGGCTACTGTCCTCGGGCTGTACTTACAAGGTACTACTCCTCGCTTATCTTCCCCATCTTCCCCATCGCACCATCTGGACATCTCTTGCGATCTGAACCACCCCCTCTCCGGGCTTCCCATCTTGTTCGGTTCAGCTCAGGCACCGTGCTACTTGGCTAGCGCTGCAGAATCTGAACAGAACTCTGAACGCCATCAGAATGCCTCTGGAGGTTTTAACATGTATTGGATTCTGTAGGCTTTGTAACCGCTGCGGTGTATCCCCTGTAGGCTTTCGTCGGTCTCGGGTGCCCCGGAAAAGCTTCGATGCGGCCGACCTGTGTGAATCAGTCAGCGCTGAGCGCCGGTCGGCGCCACCAATGATAGTGGTACGATGTATCAAAATCCCGAACCACGGGACCGAGGCTGAAATGGCGGCGAGGTAGGTATGTAAGTACCTGGCGACGATCGCGACAAGATGAACGGATGCAGGCATTGATACCCCCTATACGCCCTCATGATTCCCAGCGACTTGGGTGCTTTGCGCCACTCGTGCGCACCTGCTCAATTATGCCGGCAGTGGCACTGGCTTCCCCTTCTGACAATGTATAGAATTTAGAGTCACTCGCCCATCTCTGCTTCTCTGCTTCTCTGCTTCTTTGTTCGCATCGCAGCAGCTGTGTCCGCACGGGTCCGGAAGCGCCGGTCTTTTAACTCGACCCCAGATCTCTAGACGCGTCATTGCTTTCCGCACTTGTCTGCCTCATGCAACAGAAACAGATGCTCTGATGTATCATGCCAACGCCCGGCATTCAAGAACACATCTGTAATCTGCACAGCAGCCCTCGAATCTGCAATGATCGTGCGCATCTGACGTACGCGCGCAATTGGGCTATGCGCGTTTATGCTATCTAAGCTTTTATCAGCACATAAGGTTATAAACTTGATACTATATTCGACGAATGGCATCGTTGGGATGTCAGAGATAAGTACGCTATTATTACTCGGGCTTTGCGCTGGGAGATGTATTCAATGCAGCCCGGATGAGCCACGACGATCTGCCAGAGGGTTAGACAGATGCAGACTGCTATAGAGGGTCTCCGGCAGTGAAAGCTTCGGAAACTCCGGTCGAAGCCCACATGTGAATTACCGGCGGCCTGATGGACGCGGTTCGAGTAGCTGGTAGATGACGATAGGAAGCAGATGAAGGCACGGAGAGAAGGCACGGAGAACGCGAACTTGACGAGACGTGAAGCGAAGAGAAGCGACGAAAATCCCTTTCACCTTTCACCTTCCGTAATTTCGTGGTGATTCAAGGGTGTAGACAGGTGTAGACATTCTGCAACTTGCACGAAAGTGGAAATTTTATAAAAGTATCGGAGCCGCTGTCGCCATTAATGCGGGAAGTATGAGCCAAGGCCCAACGAGCATTTGCCAGCCTAGCGGTACCCGAGAGGTGCCAGTATACTCCAGAACAGGATTCATGCGGAGCGCGGCTGACTCAAAAACACCCAGCAGGTATGTATGCCAAGGGTAGTTTCTCAGCAGGCAGTGGTCACCCTCCACGGATGCAGGCCACCGGATCCAAGGGCCGGTAGATATGCGTAGAGAATAAATTAGCGCAATGGCAGCTCACTCACTAGTAAAATGTGAGATGTGTGACAAGGGATGCGAGCGTGCGTTTGTAAAATCACCACCCTCGCAAATCAAGTCCGGGGAATTCTGCTGAACTCCGAGAGTTCCACAGTGATGCCCCACGTTCCAAACAATCTTCCTAACGGTCAAAGCAAGTGATAGGGATAACTTGAACGCGGTGTGGTAAGAGTGAGGCTTGTCAAGTTGAGTATGCCAGGGTGCACTGAAGAGCAGCTGACCGCAAGAGCTGACACGGTTCTGACAGATTATTGCTCCTCGCGGAGCGGGTACCTCCGAGTTTGAAATATCGAAAAAGGTAGAGAGAGTTCCCAGAGTGGGAATTGACGCCTCGAGGACGGCATCGTGCATATGCAAAATGCATAAGCTGAATGTGTCGGGTTGAGTACGAGGCACGCAGTACAGGTTCCGCCACAAGCCGCGGGAAGGATGCCCGTGGGCAAGGAGAGTTCGCAGTGCCTTTGGAGATGTCCTCAATACTGCCAATAGTGGTGTGACGCAGGAAGTTCGACGAGGGTGAATATGGGGTATGCCTGAGAGATCGGCATCACTTGCTACGAATTAAGTAGTGCTGGCAGCTTGCAGGTGGTGCAGACAGCAGAAAGCACCCTAGACCAGCGAAGGGTTCTCATGCAAGCTTGAACGGACATTAATATTAACCGCTGTCAGTATATTAGCGAGAACTGGGAAGCGAAGCGGAAACTGGGAAACGAGGCGATACTGACAGACACCCCCAGACCGGTGATAGGCTCCCATTCCCTAGTGCATCGTATCAAGACACGGGGCTGGAAAGGGATGCATTGGACGCTGGGAAGGATCTCCGTGGATCAAGGGGAGCTGGGAAGCGAGGCGAGACTGACAGACACCCCAGACCAGTGATAGGCTCCCATGCTAGCTGCACAGCCGATGCATCACGGTGTATCGTATCATCTCCGGGAAGCGAGCGTCTCTCTTGGCTCGGGAGTATGTACAGCTCATAGTCATACAATAAAGTATCGTGCAAGGCACAGCGAATTCTCTAACGGTTAAATGTCGGACTCGAGGCGTTCGTGCCCTTTCATGCCCGTTCGCCCCTGGGGTGGTTACCATTCAAGTAATAATGTGGCCATGTTGGCTCGTAGGTGTCTTTGTGGGTGCCAATATGACCACGTATCACCGCTGTCGACCAGATCAGACTGCAATATCAAATATCAAGATCTATCATCTTAACGTTCAGTGTGAAGGGGCGGGGAACTCGAGGCTTAAGGGACGAGGCGAGGGAGGTGATGCCAGTCACGGCCGAGGCGCGGGTTATACAGCGGGCCCTTTAGCCGCAACGTCGACCTTCCTGCCATCATCCGTCACAGAACACTGGCGACTCTAACAGACTGGGTGGTCATTTATCATTACACTAGACACTAGTTAGCTACCCATGCAACTAAGTACGGGCAAACGAGTGGTGAGTCTTGATCGGCGTCTTGCCTTCGCGTCCATTGTTCATTGTCCCTTACATCCTCTTCTTTTGTTTTATTGCGCTGAAGGCGGTAGGATGCACGGGCATGTTTTTTGCATTCGGATTCAGCTTCTATTACGCGCGGAGACACATAGTGGACAGGAGACGCGAGCGTGAGCCGATAATGCATCATGTGAAAAGACATTGTGAGTATTCTCTGTTCCTTTTATTGATTTGCTGTGGACCTCGCCGATCATTGCATTGTCAATGGGGGCGGCTGCTCTACTTTATTTTCACGGGCTGCTTTGTCGTTCCGCATCTCCCCGGTTTGATTGCACTATGCTGTACCCTATATGCTGACTCTCCTTTGTTCTAGCCACGGACGTGCAGATACGTAAAGAGGAGGAAGTCGGCTCGCCTCCTCCCTGACCCACACTCGGCCAGCAGTCGCCCAGGCTTCCATGACGATAAATTGCGCATCACTCAGGCTGAACGCAATGCTTCGAATCTTGTTATGACCCTCTGCGAAGCTCGCGTTCGCGGAGGTTTGCGGCCAGCACATCAAATATACAATTTCCGCTGGCAGTAGGGTCGGAATTACCTGGAATTACTGTCAACTCCCTAGCCGGCTTATAATGAATCGATGTTAATTTGCTTCCAACTCTAAACTGGCAGCTTAATTTCTTAAAGCATCAAAGCAGCCTTAGACCCCGTATATTCGCACTTGAAACATCCCTGGCAATGAAATGACATGCTGCATTCTTTGGGGGTTGAGATACATATTTACAGGTTTGTGTTCGACTGCTCGGATACATCATACTGCTGAACTTTGGCTGAACTCCTTGCGACCCACTCAGCCAGTCGACTCCTCAAACTCCTCATCCTGCGCCAACCGCGTCTTCTTACCCAACTTCATTCTCTTATGGTGTTCCGTCGTCTTCTCATAATTGTCCAAGTAGCTCGGCGTTTTTGTGTACGCCCTGTGGCTCCCGTCCCCTCTGCTGCGCTGCGGCGACGGGACCATATAGCGCTCGTTCTCGGGGCCATCGTAGTTCGCGAAGGTGATGTGTCGCGCGTTGTGCTCGCGGACGGGGGCGGGAAGGGGCGTGCCGAGGGAGGTGTGTATACGGCGGCTGCCGTTGCCTGAGCCGTCCTCATTTCCAGGGGAGCCAGCTTGCTTCAGGCGGAATTGCCCTGCACAGATGATGTTGGCTGGATGCGCGTGGCGGTTAAGAAAAGGTAACTTACAAGTCGGTATAGTCCCCGGATTCGCGATATCCTTGCGCTCCTTGATGGCCTGCCGCCTGTGCAGGTTCGCGAAGAACAGTATGAATCCCGCGCCCACCAGCGTCGTGCCCAGTACCATCGTCTTCCTCAGCGGTTTAGCGTCACAAATCATAATGATGGCGAGACTGGTACTCACTTTGGCATTCTGGCTCGGCATACGCCAGCCTGAGCTCGACTTCACCGGGCGGCCCAGCTCGCTCACCGCCGCTTTGGCGCTGTCCATCTTCTTCTCCAGCTCTGGCAATCGGTGCGAGGTCATAGTGTTCAAGTTTAACTTTGGGAGTGCTTATTGTTTCAGTTCGAGGAGGAAAGGAGAGAGGCTGACTTGATATACGAGATCTGAATAATGGGTATATATGGGAATATTCATTGGCTGCGATTGGCTCGGTGCCTTGATCTGCAATGCGGCTGGGCGTGACGATCGAATCACGACGTCGATGGCATCCTCGATCGCCGCCGACGCCGAGGGCTCGATTTGGGTGGGCACTTGCCTTTATGGGTGCGTGTCGAGATGAACAAGGATCAAGCCACCCATTCACGCTGAGAGGGACAATTCCCTTATATTCGTAAACCCTCACTCGCTATACACATTACACCTGAGCTCTGCTGGTCTCAAAGAACTCCGTGACCGCCTTCACTGCCAAGTCTGCAATAGCATCTTCACCTCCTGCTTCCATGGAAAGGTTCGGGTTGAAAGGTGTAACGGTCAGGGAAACCGGATTTCGTTCCGCCAGGAATTGTAAACAACCTTTGAAACCCTTCTCCAACAAACCCCCGGGACCGATCGAGATCTACGTGAATAACCGGACTGTTATCGGGTGGGATGATACCAAGGACTTTTTCCAACTTGGCTGCATAATCTACCCCTTCTTTGCCACCGTAGACGAGATGTGGCCCTTCTGTTATGATCCTTTCGGCCTCCCCCACTTGCATATCTCGGATGCCGATGAAAGTTATCTGCTTAATGAGAATTCTGATGTGACCCTCGACTGTAGCCATGTGTGCCTTCCGAGCCATACCAGCCAAGATGGCAGTCCCCATGCTGTCCAGATATCCACTTCTGTTATCGTCCGGCACTTGGGCGTCGGGATGAGTGTCTGTCCAAAAAATGTCCAAGTCATCCCGAATATCGCCAGCTGCACCCAAAGCAGCAACCACGGCCGCCGTGCTATAACAGTTCCCAGCCAATACACGGGGGAAGCTCCTCGTTCAAGGGATTCCTTCACCAAGGCTTGAATTCTCCGAAGCACCTCGAAGCTACGGCCGATTTCACCTTCGAATTCATTCACAGGCTCGATGGCAGACTGTGAGGTCGAAGCCTAGTCTCTTTAGGTTCTTCTCGAGGCGCGGCAAGATTTGTGGGACTGTCACCGACGCGTAACTGGTAACTACTAACATGGAAAGATAAAACGATGAGGGAAATTTCGGAGAGCATGGTCGACATACTAGAGCGAGCGAGTCCAACTGTCGTGAGCAAAGACCTTGTCCTTTGAAACGATCATTTGCTGTCACATCGGGTTTGAAGGTCACGGGAAATTCCTCGTCCTGGCCACCACAATCTCTTGGATCCTTCCAACAGGACCCCGCGGTCTGAGAGCTTTTTTGTGACCTATCTGATTCGACCCAGGAGGGGAAACGGTCAAGTCTAAGGAATCAGGAAGGGCAGAGGGAATGGGTCTGGCAAGATTTGGCAGGGAAGGTCCGTCGATCGTGAACCATCCTGGCTGCTTCAAAATCTGAATTCTGACACTCTCGGGGGATTAACTTTGTGGCCATCGGGAGCAGGTGCACAGAATCACACAGGCGCAAATACTCCAAATTCTAACGTCAGAATCAGCTACAAATACAGGTGCAAAAACATCATGTTTCAACTCAAAGCCATTTTTATCGTACATCAACCCTCTGCACAACTAAATGGACACTGGTGATCATATCCCAGTCAAATTTTCACATAAACAGGCGTAACGTCGGGCTACTCAAACAACCTCTTCACCGCACCTTCCTAGCGCTCAGCTTCCTGGCATCGTCCGCATGCTCCTGCCTCACCCTGTCCTCCCCTGCAACGTAATTCGATCAGCACCGACACCGGCGTGACACCAATCGAATTCCAGAAGAAAATCAACAATGTCGACTCACAAGTTGGGAGCAAACCTTTCTCCTCTTTCTTGTGTTGCCGCTTGTTCAAATGGTTCCAGAATAGGTAGAATCCCGTACTGATGATCGCTGTGCCCGCTATGATCGTCTGCAAAGTTGACTTGAATACTATGTCGTAGATCGGTGTAAGAGCTACACGCGCACTTTGGCATTCTGACTCGGCAATCGCAGGCGCCAACCCGCCTTCGCGGGTGGATGCTCGTTTGCGGCGGCTTGGGAACCCTTCACGTTCTTCATCCTCCTCATATTCTGCTGTTGCAGCCTGTTCAAGTTCATGGTTTACTGGTGTGAGATGTGCTGTAGCAGTAACTGGTGATGATTCAGAGGAAACAAGGTGGTTGCTTATGTGTTGGGTGTATTCTGATTGGCTTGCGTGATTTACGATGGCAGTGCGCGAAGTTCTCAGTTGACGTCTTGATCATGAGAACTCAGAATGCCTGACCAGTGACGAACGTGCCTAGTGATATGTCCCTAACGGCCTCACTAACACTCGGTGGGGTAGTGCACACAAGGCTACATCATATGACCTTAGGCTTAGAGAGAGAAAAACTAGACACATAAAAAGATAGCAGTCAAGGGATCAAACACTTAACCTGTTCCTGAGATTGTGGGCAAATTAACCACTTCACCAAGAGACCATTTGAAAGGCTGCTAATTCATCAGCTATATCCCTATATCACACAATTCCAGGCCCATTATCTACTTATAGTTGTCGGAAAATTCCTTCCGGCATTATAAGCCCCTCTATATTGGATTGTATTAATTATGCTATGATTAAGAGGACATAATAATACTAGTGTGGCTCTGATAGGCATCTAATATGGGTGATCCCCGCTTATAATATAGACTGTGATGCTCGTACAATAATAAGCACATAATATTCACGATCTTTGCTCATAATACTAACTGTGTGGTAATTCATCATATAAGCTGGATCTACTCTTGCCAAGGGTGCCAAGGGGGAACTTCATTTGGTCATTCTAATCCGCTTCAAGCTTCAAGCCATATCCGACAGTGTCGCCCTCGATGACTGGCTCATCAAGAAGGTGTATACATACAAGTATGCCATGCACTATGTGTCACGAGTTGCCCCTATCTACCTGTCACATGGCCAACACATTCCATCTGATTCCATATCTCCACATCCTTCCATGCTATTTCATCGTATTCTATTCCATCACGGGTTTACTTCATCAACCACACATGACTACATTACTCTGCATCCATCCATGGGTCACACATCTATCCATACATTGTCCACTATCAGTGGATCATTACATACACATCTATGACTCCCCAGGCCCCTTAGCATCATATATGCTTACCCTTAGGGCCCCGCATCATCAGCACGATTACCGATACAGTACTACAAGTAGACAGCGACTCGGACCTTGAGACCTTAGCTTATCCTCTTTGTCTCAAGGTACAGTCTCACTTACATTATCCCGAATACTATCTAACTTTGTCTCAAGTGACCTGCATTCACTCTCGATCACAAGGATCGACACCTCATTACACCACTAGTCTATTGACACCACTATAAGGCCCATCTGGGAACGACTACAAATACATGTCGCAACATTAGGATAAGCTACCATCACCAGATCAGCCTATTCACCTGTACTCTAGAGTGAACTTCGAGTTCCTCGCTTAACAGATTACTATCAGTCAACCTCTATCCGGAAGCATCAGCCTCGAACACCTGTCTAGAGACATTCAGGCTCTTGAGCAGCAAGCTGCAGTGCAAGTACCTCCACTATGTCGTCTGACCTCGCCTACATTTTGGCCAGCTTCGTTTTTCTAATCATCACCTTCATCACTACTAGGCCAGCTGAGCCCGTACCTGAAGTCCTTCCACGTACCAGAACCCCTACTCGTCGACCACTTCATCGCCAGCAATCATACTTCTCTGCACCTCGAGGACTGCCACCTCCACCAAGTCCCCCACTCAGAAGATCACGGTCGTCAAGCCCAGACTTCCAACCCCATTCATATCCAAGTTAGTTGTTGTGTCTTCTCGATCATCTAAACCAACATACATTACGTGGGCACCTTATCCTCTTCCATTGTGGATTCCCGCGTGTCCTCTGCCAATCCCAACAACTATCTACCAACCACGTCCAGCAATGACAGGGTGTGTGAGCCAGCGAACACACCGCTGAACCGGCAACATCTGCTAGACATCCACCATAGGGACAAGACCCTTCTTCCAATCTGGTACATAGGCGAAAGACGCTACACCCACTTCCACATCCGAGACACGGTCAAGAAACCGGTCATCCAGGCTCCCAGCTGTATCAACCTCAGACCCCAGTACCACATCAATTATTCTGACACTATCCATCAGAAGACAACCTCGAGACGTCACATCAAGCGAGTCATCACTTCGACCTCCTCTTGAACTATGAAGGCGAGGAGTCAGACACTTCAACAGTCTCCAGAACCAACACTTCCCAATCCTCATACTCCATCCTCGAACGCTCACTTCACATGGCAGGCACGGAAGGAGCTGGAGGCATGTCACTTGATGATCATTCAGGCGCGGACCCGGTGAACCCTGTCATCTCCCAAATAAACCAAGATGTCCTCAATGAATACATGGCAACCCAAGTTAGGGCAGCCATCGCCGCAGCCCAACTACAGGGCCAGGGCCCCGCCAATGACCAAGCACAAATCATCACAATATTACAACAACTGGCCCAAAACAGACTAGATTCCAACTCAACGGCCCGTACCCAACTCGACGCGCAAACTGCCAGGGAAGCAAACAAACCTAACCGACACGAGAAAATAAGTACCGTCCCCTCAAAATTCGAGGGAGAACGAAGCGATGCAGAACGATTCCTCACGGGACTCGAATGGTACTTTGAAGCCAATACCAATGTCTATGACACAGACGAAAAAGTCCTGGCACTCGTCTATGGACTATGCGATGTGATGACGGAAAAGTGTTCTATACTTATCCCTAGAGTTGCCGGTCCAAACAAATATCGACAGGCTGTCCCTAGTTTGAGTTCTTCCGGAAAAAGCCAATAATTTAGTGACCTAAACGTCGATTTCGAAGAAGGTTATAGGGCTGTAGGATTAGTAGCTGCAAGTAATGCCAACTGCTACTTTAAATGGAAAGAGTCGGATGCTGATGGTAACTGTTATATATATAAAGCCAAGTCTGTCAGTGATTATGACTCTGATGGTCGGAATTGTTGTGAAACACAAATATCAAAATGTGTATGTTTTGTGAAGGTTCTAATGTCCTAATCACAATCCGCTTGGGTTCTTAACACTCCTGTCAGGCTTGATTTGACACACACTTAGTCTGTTTCTCAGACTCAAGCTGCTCAGAATGCTGTGCTGGCACGGATCTTAACGTTCTCTGACGCAATGGGGTATTGTCGAATAGCGACTTTAGTCACTTATCAAAAGATACAACTGATCACACAGTTGTGGTTTGCTTAATATTTGTTCTTATTTCAAGACAAGTAGTCAAAATAATAATTGACACTTGTATAGTAGCTGTGTAGAGAGGTGGGTACTTTATGTAAGTAGCACCTGTAGTGGGTTGTAAGTGAGGGGGAAACTAAAAGCTCAATATCAACATGCTGAAAGCAAAATCTAGCTAGTCCTTATATACTAATTCTGATGTCCTTTTTGGGACTATTTCCCAGGGTCTCTGATTGGTTGCTAACCCAATCACTAATATCTATCTGTATTTCAAACATTACATACCCCATTTTTGTTACTTGCTGACTGAGACAAATGATCCTAAATATTATGCTGACTGAGGCTGACTGAGCGAAAGGTCCCCAAATATTGTGCTGACCGATCCTAAACACCCCAAATATCTTTGGCTGACTGATACAATTTTAATAAAATAGGGCCCAGATTTACTGCTGGCTGATGGTGGAGTTCCTAGAATATTCCATGACTGATGCTGACTTTTTCCAAAACACCCTACTAATGTGCTGACTGATCAAAGTACCTTAGTTTTTTTTTAATGCTGATTGATCCTCAGTACCCTGAATTCATGTGACTTGTGAGGCATATTTTTCTGTGGGTCATGTGCAGGGTTTGACATTGTGACTTTTGGTATTTTTCATAAATTTGCCATGTGGGTGGTGACACCTGTCAACTGTTATTCTTAAATGTCCTAAAAATGTAGTTGTTGAGCCAGGATTGAACTGATGACCTCCAGGTAATCACATGTTCATATTGGGGTAAATTGGTACTTCAATATTGAGTAGAAGTCTCAGGCTTTAACCTTTAACCTTCTTGCTTTTCTGTGGCTTAAATTCATCCCAAGTAGTCTGGATGTGGACTTTTTTAGCAAAGGGAACTGTAGGGTAATGGCATCTTGCTAAAATGTCTGGTATCCTTAATGTTCTTTGAAGAAATGAGCTGGATAGTGGTCAAGTGGTAGTGAAACTCTTTGGTAGAATTTGAACGTCTGGTGGCGTGAGAAGCATAATGGAAGCTAGTATCGGGCCTTGCCGATGATTTAGTGTAGAAATGCTTCGGGTGTAAGCGCAGTTGTTGTTTACGTTTTTTTTTCTTAATGCTTTCTTTCATCTGCCAGCACATCCTGTCATTCCGCTCAGCTTTATCGATCCGTCAAAGATTGTGAATATCAAGTATTTGTGTAACCCGCGAGTTTGGTGCTGATAGTCCTGATTTAGCAATGTCTTAGAGGGTGATGATGGATCGGGCCGGGAATATTTGATGGAACAAGACACTCCCGACTTGCTGTGCTCGTGTGTTGTGAATTTCTGTATCATGAGTGGGCTCTTCTGATTATAGTGGGCTCTTGTTAGGTCGCCGTTGCCAGGCTCTGGGTTTGACCCTGAGGACCTTCAATCTTCTGACTGTTACAGTCTTTGTCCCACTCTCCTTGATCGCCCTTCTCTTGTCCCTCCACAATCTGCTGGCCGGGTTACTCTTGGCGGGGCATTCCGTGTCAACCCTGGATGGCCTCGATGGGTGGATACTACCCTTGTTTGTTGTATGCAGTGAGACGTTCAGTCTTCTTGCATTCTTCTCCTCTCACCGGTCGGCATTTGCGTGCAGCTAGGCAATCTCATTATCACAGTCGACGCGATTTGCGTGCATCTTTGCAATCATTCTTTGCCATGAACGTGATTCCACGCTCTTTCGAACCTCTTTTGTCATCTTCCAGGACATTGAATCAGGCGCCCAACCTCCGTGTCTTGCTGTTCCACATTCTCTCAATCTTCCTATCACTCGATTATCCTGGACGCATCCCATGCGCCATTGGTGCCGCTCCCTGCTCAAGGATATATCCTGCTTTCCCATTCAGGTGGTCGTCTTTGAAGAGGTGGAGGAAGTGTCTGTTTACAACATCACTGTTCAGGGACTCCCAGGGGATGATGATTTCCTAAATTCAGCTGCAGGCCGCTGCATTGATTCTGATTCTGAGGATGATGACTCGGTGGGGTATAGGTCGGAAGTGGGCTGGTCGGAGTCATCAGAGTCGGGTTCATCAATGCACTATACAGATAGTATTGAGGACTTGGTGGGACGGGACTGGCTTGTTCACGAAGGCGGAATTGTGTAGTTAGAATGATTCTGGGAATGGACACCTTCAATATTCGTTGTCTTTGTCTTTGTCGTATTTGTTGCTGTCGTTCTGTCATCTTGTCGTCCTCTTGTATTTTAGCAGGGAATTTATTGTTCTTTCTTGGGTGTTCTGCTAGCGAGGCGTTGATTATTAGATATGTGAATTTCAGATGACTAATTAAAGAGTCTTTTATTTGACAGCGTGGAGCATTTCAGGGTCCTAATCATCCCATCGGCTGGGGGCTTGGGCAACTATTTCCAATTATGGTTAGCTTGGGGCACCATGCCGGTGTTTCATATTTGGATATGCTTCTTTTGTTATCGGCGGTGATAGGTGTTGTCAAGGTTAGTCTACGGCGGAGAATGCTTGTCAGTTCCGGTGGTTGTATGTTGGCCCTTGTTAAGTGTTGGAACCATATTTCTGGCTTGTCTGGGGGTGGTGTCAAGAATAAAATAGGGGGATTCTACGAGGTTAATAATCTTGGCTGCCTTTGTGGTCTTTGGTGAAGAATCCGAGTCCAGGCCTTGAGATTTTGTTGTGATTTACTGAATTCCATCATATACACCTGAGTTTGTACCGTGTGCCCTTAAATTTTCTTTGTACATGATCTTAACAGTATCATGGATCTTTCTAGTATGCCAAAATTTCTTAGCAAACAATTCATTTCTCACAATTGTACTTGCAAATTCCGAGTTAAAATAGCGGAGGGTTTAAATGCGGTAAAATGCAGATCATGTTCTCTGTCCGATTTTGGGTGTGAAACCATTTCACAGCGTGACATCCGGTCCCCACAAAAAAAATGTAACCTCCTGGTTACCGATGGACAGGGGGGGGGGATACTTATTTGAATAAGATGCACAGAGCTTGGTCGATAGTTGGCATGACAGTTGATTAAGCGGGCTTGTTTGATTTGTGGCCGAAATGTGTCGACATTTTTTACACACAAGGGGCTTGTTTGTGGCGTGCGCCAGCAATTCCTGAGTCCATATGAAGCTGTGTCGTAAATAGGATCCACCACTCCCGCACAGAAAGCCATGACTCTTACTCCAGCGAGTCAGACAAAGACGAGGACATGGAGAAGACATTCCTCCAAGACCCAGACTTTCTCATAAAGGATTTCAATGCTTTCATACTCAAGTTCAAGGAAGTGTGGTACCCAACTGATCCTACTGCAGATGCCAGAAACACTATCGAGAGACTCTCTCAAGGCAATCTCACCGTATCTGAGTATGCCAGAAAGTTCAACAGTGTCACCATTCACACCAGATATTCAAAGCCGGATCTGCATGAGAGGTTCCATCAAGGTCTTAGCCAAGGAATCAGTAACATCATATCTTCTTGGGACCACGACATGTCGACACTTGACAAACTCAAGAACACAGCCATCAAAGCCAAACACCAAAGGGACAAGTTCGCTCCCAAACGAAACCTACCATCTATCACCCCCACCACACCAGCAGCATCTAATACCAGCTGGCGCTCTAGGTCTTCGACCACAACTTCTGCGACTCCAGTGACTATGCAGGCCAGAACGTTCAATTGGTCACAGGGAATCACACCCATGGAAGTCGACACTGGCACCTTTGTATGCTTTAACTGCTATGAAGTAGGACACACTGCTGCCCAGTGCAAAAATATGAAGCAACCCTGGCGCGAGATCATCTGGCATGGAGAAGATGGAGATCATCACTCAAAGCCCCGTGAACAAAGGGGTGCCGCCACCGAGGTCACCACTCCCGCCAAAGCCGAAATGATGTCGGAGAAAAAGCAAGGCAAGAAGAAAGAATTTGAGCAAGGTTCCTCCAAGGACGGTGTAAAGCATGGGGATGGTCTAGGTGGTGTATCACATGTTTCGATCCATCTCGGCTCCGCAGTTATGTCTCCCTCACTCTCGATGCTGTTCCCATATTTCCGCCGTCGTCCCCGCACCCCCGAAGCCGTCCCCGCACCTCCGAAGCCTTCCCCGGACTGCCGAAGCCGCCGACATTTCCAGTACAACAATCCGCATTTCCGCAGGTTTGTCGTCTCATGGTTCGGGTATTTGGATCATGGGTCCGCAGGGACTGCGGCACATGTTGCAGACGTTCCGGACCACTTACATATCATATAGAGGCTTGATTAGATTACGTAGTATTCGTGCAGCATGGCGAGAGCTCCGGATCAGTTAGGCCTCATGTCAGACACATGTTAGATAGTTCTCATTCATTTACAGTACTTAAGCGACCTTATGTCGCACCCACAATACACCTTACCTTCCCCTCTGTGTGGGTGCGCTTCATATCTGAGTGCCCGAGTTTCCGGCTGTGTTCCCATCATTTTGTGTGTGCTGTGCTTCGCTTCGCTTCATATCACTTCGATCCTCATCCCATTCCTATCCGTCGCACTTCAATTTCCCTACTGTATTTTACCGAGCCCCTACCGGACCCGTACCGGACCCACCGGACCCCTTCTGCATACATACATTTACCTACCACGTCCCTCCCTTAATTAATTCAGACCCTTACCATATTTTATCGGTTTCCTACCGCATCCCTTCGCATTCCTTCCGCACCCCATTCTTTACTGATCCCATCCATCCCGTCCCTCTCAAGCATCACCCCTCACCCGAACACAGGACACAGGAACTGTTGGTTGGAGCACACTCTACCCACACGACCTACCCCCCCTGAAGCGCACGAGCCAGTCCCCCCCTTGGACACCGCTGCCGGCCCTTCAGAGCACTTACAATGGCGACTCAGAAGAAGTTGTTTCCCTTAGGGTGTTGGTCTCTCAGAACGCGGCCAAAATCAGCAACTTGAAACTCCAGTTTGGCTGCCTGGTGAACATCCTCACCAACAGGGATCCCAGTGACAGCTCGGATTTTTGATACAGTCGACATCACATACATTCATATTCACAGTAATATCACAGACTCAGTTAAAATAAACAACCATTTCCATGTACCCCTATCTATTATTGGACGGTCTCAGACAATTAGCACAGCAGCTATGATCGATTCTGGGGCGTCAACTTTATTTGTTAATGAAAAGTTTGTTTCGCTTCATAACATTCACACTCGCAAATACCCCAATCCCATCAGACTCCTCAACATCGACGGAACAGAAAACGAAAGCGGTTCGGTCACCAACTATTGTATTCTCAACATCGAGGTTGGCGGAAAGAAAATGGAAGAAATCTTCGCAGTCGCAGGCATAGGATAAGAAGACATCATCATCAGAATTGACTGGCTCTAACACCACAACCCCAAGACCGGGTTTAAGGACGGAACTATGGAAATCCCCGACAAAGTCATCCTATCAGCCGCTAGCACAGAGTTAGAAGACGAGGAAGAAAAGAAGATCAAGGAGAAATTCCCCGAACGATATTGGAAATATGTGGATCTATTCCGTAAGAGTAAAGCCGAGCGTCTCCTGGAGCACAAGGATACAGACCATGCCATTAATCTGAAACCTGACTTCGTACCGACTAAGGCCAAACCGTACCCGCTGTCTGCACCCCAAACAGCAGCACTGGAAGTTTGGACTGCTGAGCAACTCCGCAAAGGCTACATTAGACCTTCCAAGTCCCCCATGTCGTCACCCTTCTTCTGGGTACAAAAACCCGGTACAACCAAATGGATTGAAGCCCGTCCCTGCCAAGATTATCGCAAACTCAATGCATGGACAATCAAAGACAATTACCCTATGCCAATGATCAAAAGCATTCTCGAAGGCATTATGGGCGACGACATCTTCACTAAACTGGACATCTGTTGGGCATTCAATAACTGCCGAATCAGAAAAGGCAATGAATGGAAAGTAGCCTTTGTCACATCCCTAGGATTATTCGAACCAACTGTTGCCTTCTTTGGTCTAGCCAACATGCCGGCCATGTTCCAACGAGAAATGGAAAGAATATTCTTTGACCTCATCATTCTCAAACTTGTTGCGGTCTACTTCGACGACATCTTGGTCAAGGGAAAGAAAGCCAACATGGAAGCCCACTGGAAGATTGTAGAGGAATGCATGGATCGTCTCGTAGCCAACAGATACTTCCTCAAGCTGGAGAAATGCGAGTTCGACACAACTAAGATCAAATATCTCGGTCTCGTTGTTGAACACAGCAAAGTCTTGATGGACCCCAAGAAGGTCACAGCTATCACTGAGTGGCCAAATCCTAAATGTGTACTCAATATTCAAATGTTTGTCGGACTTTGCAACTTCTACCGCAAATTTATCAAGGACTTCAATAATATTGCCAAACCCCTCAATGTCCTTACGGAAAAAGCAGTACCTTGGAGCTGGACAGAGGAACACCAAACCTCATGGGACCGTCTCAAGGAGGAGTTCCTAAAGATGCCTAACCTCGCCACCTACATGGAAGATGCACCCCTCAGATTGGAAGTCAATGCCTCTGACAGCCAAACCAAATGCATGCACACCTGGGGGCGCCCAGTCACACCAGCATATTCCACCCTCAGCCTCTCTCGGCCACCTGCTCCCGCACAATTGATATCCGGCCCCTTTGTACCCCTCCAGCCGCAAACTGAATATAGCGGCAAATTTAGTGTGCTCTTGTTCCAGGCCTCTGGGGACGTATCATAGCAGTCTAACACATTAAGAATTATGGAATTTGGTTGAGAAATGAGTGAGATACATGGAGGAATGTCCCAGGGCTTGATGTCACGAGAAGAAAGAGTAGGGCTAGCTTCTCCTATCAATCAACTCGGGTACTTATCATATCTTCACCCCCAATGAACCCTTTCTGGCTAATATATCCAACCACCGACTGAATCCGGCTGAATCACTCAAAGAGAAGAGGATGTTGGATAGAGAATATAATTGTGGACGTGTTGCCAAGGATAAGACAGAGAGGAAAAGCTTAGAGTAGCTCCCTCATACAAATGGTGCTAACTATATACTACTAGTGCTACTGCGGATTGGTAAGTCTGTGAGAGAATAAACCTATACTAAGGGAATCTTCGTAAGACTATCAGTAAGCATGCTGCGCAATGTGGAGCTAAGTGGAGCCTGCTGAGTGAGCATGATGAAGCAGGTGCTAATAATAGTCCTTGAGTCCGAAATGGTCGGAAATTAGGTAATAGGAATGTCATAATGGTCTAGAGCAAGTCTAGAGTGCACTGGATGAATGATATCATGGTCTGGACTCTCGTGGAATGTTCCGGAAGACCATGGAATGTGAAGGAAATAGAATGAATAAGAATGATTAGAGAGAATAATGAATATGGTGGCACGTGGTGGAGGGCAACTCGTGACACATGAATGGTCAGAATTTCGGGAAAATTTGACGTGGCACAACATATTTGGAAACAGTTGTAATTCTTATAAGCCTCATATTTCATTTAAATGTCATTATAATTGATTAGAACCGAAACCTCATCTCATAAGAGTGCTTCGGTGTGAGGAGGCCCTTATTTGTGCCCACCAATCTTAGTAAAACTCTCCTATGCTTACAAGACCTTATATGCAAAGCGGCTTCTAATATAAGCCTAGTTCAATCTTAAATCACTTGTATGCATAATAAGGCCTTATAAGACATAATAGTTTTTTCCAACAGTAAGTCCCATCAGAAGCTGTCAGTTACTATCACAAATCTCATTCCCAAAAGGGCAGGAGCGTGGGCTCTGTCTCCATATCCCTGTGCCCCCGCAGCCGCTCCAACAGCGCGCCCATCTGCGTGTCCCAGATGTGCACGACAAGGTAACCAGAGGCGGAGATCGCAACAGACGTCACACCCACATTGTGCGCAGAGTCCAGGTCCGAGGTGGAGAGCACCTTCACCTCGACAGAGCCTGTAACTATCTTCCGCATCCATCTCTCGGCGCTCGTGTGGGCCCAAAGTACTGTACTAATATGACCTTAGGTTCGGGCTGATTTTGTGTGACCTCAGCCACTGAGACATTCAGAGGTTCAGATCGGGAAGTGACATAGGACAAACTTCGAATAGGTTCAAACTCAGGCCCAAAATAGCAATCCAATGGGCTTGGGGGCGGCTTGGGCGAGGCTTGGGCGAAAATCTGTCCCAGAAGATGTTCAAGGCCTAGATTTGATAGTCACGCAAAATAGGTTCAGTTCAGAGGGCCTTGGGACATGTGACAAACTTAAGGTTGTACAGGCATCCACCTTCAACATAATTTGAGAAAATTTGAAGAGACAGAAAGTTTATAATGTATCTTAAGGGACTTTTAATAGTATCTTGGAAGATTCGAGCCAGCTTCCAGGATAATTATATTTAGAAACCCCCGGCGGCAAAATAATCCTAAGTTTCGTGTCAGCAGAAATCCTTTACGGTAACCCGGATTAGCACCAGACCTTTTCACATCACACCGCCACCAAGCTGCCACTTCTGTGGCAATTCCTCTCGATCTCAGCCACAGTGTGGTGCGGGCGTGGGGCTGGGTGCGCGCCAGGGACTGGGTGCACACTTAGGGGCTAGGATATGTGTTGGGGTGGTTGACGTGCACATATGTGGGCTGGCATGCCAACACATGTAGTACATAAATATGTACCAATGCAGGGCTGTATGGCCTCAATCCGGGGTGATTTTGGGTGGAGGAGGCAGTATGGGGGGGTGGGGACATGGTAGTTACACTATGAGGAATACTATTGTTGACATAGTGTTTCAAAATCCGCAAATATATTCTCATAGCTACACAGGTAATCCTTTTTTTGGATAGCGTAGGATATGATCTATACAAGGAAACTTTGAGCAGGAGGAATTTCAACTTGGTTGCGGTGTCGGAATGAAGCTGCTGAAATGAGTTCCAAAATCATAGTGTTTCAAAAGATCATCACATATTAGTCACAGTGGCGCCCCACATAGAACCATCCATTGACTAGATGTCAGAGCTAATACTAATCATATTTTTTCATGTTTGCACGGTCTTCAGCTTTCAATTTTTATTGTAGAACAACATCTCATCCCAGCATCATTGGACACAATCATATCGTTAAATAAACACCTTCTGCATGTATTCCCAGCTCAATGAGGCGAAACAACCATGGGACAATGTTTCTGAGTGTGAATGATGCCAAATTTTGTGATTTGGCAAAGATTATGATGTAGATGCTAGTAAGGGCCAGCAGAGGTCCAATGATAGGGACAGGCTATACCTCTCGCTGTTGTGATTGTGTTCGATCCGAGGGGTTGTACTTGAGACCTGTGGTGAGGGGAGTTGGAGGCAGAAGGGAGAGTATGTGGTAGGTATAGGAAACGAAAGGAATGTGAGAGGGTCTGAGGGAGTACAAAGTGAAACGACGCTCTACAACAACCACAAATTATTTTATACTGCAGCATCCACTGGCCCCTTTGCCCTAAATAAAATGGGAGGACAACCAGAAAGCATGTAATAAAAATACCCCGAAGTTAGCTGAACAATAGGTCGTTGGAGTGGCCAGCAAATTTTTTTTTGAAACTCTATGGCACTTTGAAAGCCAATGTCGCAGATAGTATGCTCAGTCCTTGTCGATCACAACAACACTGCAACCATCCGCATTTGGACATATGAGTGGCCGAAATTTAGCCACCCACCTTTGCCACTCTCCCTCTCCCTCACAGTAGGTCTCTGGTGTCACACCGGGAACTAGTTTCACACCAAACAGCATGGAAAACTCAGGAATAACAGGAAAACCCTGAAATGATTAAAACTTCGTAAAAACTATCCAGCTGGAGTAACCGAAAAACATCCTTGTAAAACCTAAAGTGACTAGATCAGACCGCCGACAACACCTATCACTGATGATCCAAAAGAGAACCGCAATGAGGATATCACATGGGAACTAGCAAGAAGCATGTCATAATGTGGAATGCTGGTATGGTGCCCCAAGCTAACTCTATTTGGAAATAATTCCCAAGCCCCCAGCTGATATGAAGATAGGACCCTGAGATGTCCCACACTATCAAAATTAACGACCCTTTCATTTGTCATGTGAAATTACCATCACAAATAACCAAAGCATCGCTAACAGGAAGCCCAGGAAAGAATCATAAATTTACCGCTAAATACAAGAATACAGTAGATGAAAGAACAACAGCAACAAACATGGCATGTTAAAATGAACATTAAAGTGTCCATTCCCTGAATCATTCAGACAATGCAACCCAGCCTTCATGCATAAGCCAGTCCTCCCCCACCAAGTCCTCAATACTGTCAGTATAGCGCACTCAAGAACCTGACCTTGACGACCCTAACAAGCTCATATCTAACCTATATCCCACAGAGTCATCATCCTCAGAGTCTGAATCAATGCAGCGGCCTGCAGCTGAATTCAGGAAATCATCATCCCCTGGAATTCCCTGAACAGTGACATTTTAAACAGACACTTCCTCCACCTCTTCAAAGATGACCACTTGAACGGGAAAGCAGGATATATCCTTGAGCAGGGAATGGTACCAGTGGCTCATGAGATGCATCCAGGATAATCAGGTGATAGGAAGATTGAGAGAATGTGGAACAGCAAGACAAGGAGGCTGGGCACCAGATTCTATGTCCTGGAAGATGACAAAAGATGTTTGCAAGAGGGAGAAGTTGTGTTCATGTGAAATAAGATTGCCCAGCTGCACGCAAATGCCAATCGGTGAAAGGAGGAGAATGCAAGATGACTGAACATCTCAATTGCATACGACAAACAATGAAGTATCCACCCTCAAGGCCATCCAGGATTGACACGGAATGCCCCACCAAGAGTAACCCGGCCAGCTCATGGTAGAGGGACGGGTGAAGGGTGATCGAGGAGAGTAGGGCAGAGACTGTAACAGTCAGAAGTGTGAGGGTCCTCAGGGACAAATACCGAGTCCGGTGACGGTGATCTGTCAGGAGCCCACGTCAGGAGGGTCCCGCTCCATCAAATTTTCTCAGCCCAATTCATCCTCATCCTCTAAGATGTTGCTAAATCAGGACTGTCAGTTCCAAACTCTTGGGTACACATCACCTGTAACTTACAATCCCTAATGAATTGATGAAGCTGAGCAGCATGACAGAATGTGCTGGCAGATGAAGGAAAGCATTTGAGAAGGATTTAACATCAAGACTGCTACTTCTGAAGAATTTCGACGCTAAACTCTCGGCAAGGCCCAGTACTAGCTTCCATTATGCTTCCACACCACCAGATGTTCAAAGTCATTCCTACCAAAAGGTTTCACTGACCACTTGACCATTGATCAGCTCATATCTTCCATAAATTGTGGTTACAGGACATTTCAGCAAACTAACATTGCCCCGCAGGGCCCCCTGGAGCAGCCTAGAACATGACTACATGGAACAAATACAAGCCTCAGCATAGCAGGAAATTGTTGGGTTAATTCTGGAATTTATATTCCTTTTTGAAGTGCCAATTTACCCACTTATAAGCATGTGACTACCCTGAGGGCGCTAAGATAGACCCATCACATACTCAGCTGCATCACATGTCATATGACACAATGTGACGCCTGCCCCACAGCTCTCTCATCTACCTTCAGAATTAATCAGGTAGGTTCAAATTAGTGACTACAAACTATACAAATGCCCTTGTTATTCAATTAATTGTCAAAGTTGGCCATCAGAGCCTCCAGAGGGATGACACGGTGTCCACAGTACTGTTTGTTTGCCCATACAGCAAGCTTTCCACTAGCTCCTTTCTCATAGGCATCCATGAATCGAAAAGATCAGGTAGTGTACCTGAGAAACAAGTGAGAAGATGTATAATATCAGAATATAAAGTTCAATGTACTTCTGCATGGTCTCCAATGGCACTAAGTCTAGTGCCGTGAGCATGTTGCATTCGAGGTTGGCCTCGTGAAGATGCAGGGTAGTGCCAATAAATGTGCTTGGCATATCCCCAAACTTGCTTGATGAAGTTTAACTCACGATGGAATTTTGGTAAGAAGAGTACTTTAAATCTGTGTGCTTCACATTGCGTCTCAAGGAGAGATTTGACGTTGACAAATCAGGTTGAGTATAAAGTGTGTGTAGCCATCACATTCGAAGTGCAGCTGTGATTTTTTGACTAGTCTGTGTTCCCGCAAGATTACCGCCATCCCTTTGAATAGCCCGGCTCAAAATAGAGAGTCTGTGGTGAGCCGTCCACAAATTGAGTATCTTCCATCTTACCATCCAGGTTAACAATTATCAGGCTATACTGTGGAAATTATACATGACAATGCTGGTGCTACTGTTGCTATATGCATGCATGAACAGCTGGAATTTCAGTACTGAGTATTGCATTACCTTCTCATAGCCTTCCCGCCACACCTGCACTTGGCACTTCCCATAATTGGGTTGGCTCTCTGCACAGTCACTCCCACTTCAGGCTACCATGAATGGGTAGCAGTTAGCTACCTTTGTCCTGGGAAAAAACTATGCCAATGGCTATGGATTTTGGAGGTGGACCCAGGTCTATTCCACAGGACCTGAGAGCGTCCAGGTCTGCTGGGCGAATTTTTGACCTGGGACCGCATTTTTGGTGGGTCAGGACGGCCTTGTTTGACCTGGGACCGTGTTTTTGGTGGGTCAGGATGGGCTGTCCTAAGGGGTTTCCGGGGTCCAGGTCTCACAAAAATATTGAAAAATCAGGCTGCTGGCTGGCTGTCTGGTGCTTGGGTAGGTGTTTCCCATACAATAATTATGTTATGACTGGTATATAGGGGGGATGTATGTCTAGGGAGTGGGGTTGAAGCCCATCTCGCATAATTTGGCACTGTCTGGGTGTCTGGGTGCCTTTATCTGGATGATGCACTTAATAATTCATGCCACTGTGGTGCTCATCTGGGTGGATATATATGTATCCAACAGGCTCTAAATATGTTGTTCAATAGATATCTAAGGGTGAGGTTGTGGCTCTACTTCACATTATTTGCCCCCCTCCCCCCCCTGGCCAGATAATGCCCATTGCCCATATGGATACCAGATGATGCAGTATCTATCTTGGACTGTGTGATTTATGCTCCTGCCTGCACTATTTCTACATATTATATGCCTATATACCACTTGTCAATCATTTTCTCCATCATAATTACACCCCCATACAGTGGGGCACAGTATTTTTACTGATTTAAGTGGTGGTGGAACGCACTTCAGGCTACCTTAAATGGGTAACTATTCATTACCTTTGACCATCAAAAAAATATATTAATAGTCACCTAACATGGGTGAGGGACCCAGGTCCGATTTTTGGGACCTGGGTCTATTATGTGATAGGTCGTGACCTGGGTCTTGGCCCAGGTCCTGGGACCTGACCCAGGTCAAATTCAAGTGCCTTTTTACAGCATGATTTAGTAAGCAAAGGGGGGTATGTGTCATAAGTAACATAATATAGCAAAGGGGGGTATGTGTCATAAGTAACATAATATATATCAAGTGTACAGTGCGGGTCATTAAAAAATTAGACCGTGGGAAAAAACGGCAACCACCGTGAGAATAAGAGCACTCTGAACAAACACACCAAAAAATGACTGAACCATAACGAATCAATGCACCAAACACGAAAGTAAAGACCCAAACCGAAAGTAAGGAACCGACGCAAATCTAACGAACTAATGAATCAATAAACCAATGATAAGGCAGTAATTAAGCAATAGGACAAGTCAGAGTGCTCTTATTCTCACGGTGGTTGCCGTTTTTTCCCACGGTCTAATTTTTTAATGACCCGCACTGTACACTTGATATATATTATGTTACTTATGACACATACCCCCCTTTGCTTACTAAATCATGCTGTAAAAAGGCACTTGAATTTGACCTGGATCAGGTCCCAGGACCTGGGCCAAGACCCAGGTCACGCCCTATCACATAATAGACCCAGGTCCCAAAAATGGGACCTGGGTCCCTCACCCATGTTAGGTGACTATTAATATATATATTTTGGTGGGTCAATGGTCACTAATACTTACTCATTTGAGTTAGCCTGAAGTGATTTGATCTAGTTTAGCTCATTGTGTTACCTATTACAAGCCAGCTCAAGTGTTCAGTTCATGGTACCCTGTTACACATTACTGAACACTTGGTCGGAATTGTACAGTATGTAAAGTGGAGCCACAAACTCACCCCTAGATATCTATTGTACAACATATTTAGAGCCTGCTGTAAACTGGCTCAGATGCGGTGCTGAATTCAGTTACACCAAAAGGCAATAGAACTGACAGCTTGCACTCTCAGCCACCCCACAGTATATATGCACATTATGGGAATTATGGTAAGCAACAGGCTGCAGGACATTCATACCTACCCAGATGAGCACCACATGCCTTCATATGCAAATACTCCATGTGGCATGAATTATTAGGTGGATCATCCAGGAAAAGGCACCCAGATAGTGCCAAATTATGTGAGATTGGGCCTGAAACCCACCGCTAGACTTCATACAACCCCCCTATATATCAGTCATAACATAATTACTGCATGGGCAATACCCAACCAAGCACCAGCCGGCCAGCAGCCTGATTTTTCCATATTTTTGCGAGACCTGGACCCCGGAAACCCCTCAGGACAGCCCACCCTGACCCACCAAAAATGCGGTCCCAGGTCAAAAATTCGCCCAGCAGACCTGGACGCTCTCAGGTCCTGTGGAATAGACCTGGGTCCACCTCCAAAATCCATAGCCATTGGCATAGTTTTTTCCCAGGACAAAGGTAGCTAACTGCTACCCATTCATGGTAGCCTGAAGTGTCACTCCTGGGTCCTGCCTTCCGTCACTCGGGGTTTGGGCCCGGTCCATCAAACAGCCTTAGAAATGTGACACTTGCTGTGCGCAGTGTAAGTACTCCGAAGTGCCGGCAGCTGTGTCCAAGGGGGGGACTGGCTCGTGCGCTTCAGGGGCGGTAGGTCGTGTGGGTAGAGTGTGCTCCAACCAGCAGTTCCTGTGTTCGGGTGAGGGGTGATGCTTGAGAGGGATGGGATGGATGGGATCGGTAAGGAATGGGGTGCGGAAGGAATGCGAAGGGATGCGGTAGGAATGCGAAGGGATGCGGTAGGAAACCGATAAAATAGGGTACGGGTCCGAAACAATTAGGTAGGGAAAGCGGTAGGTAAACGAATGTATGCGGAAGGGATGCGGTAGGGTCCGGTGCGAGTCCGGTAGGGTATGGTACGGGTCCGGTACGGGTCCGGTACGGGTGCGGAACGATTCGGTACAGAAAGCGAAGGGCGGCGGATACGAATGGAATGCGAGTCCGAAGTGATACGAAGCGAAACACAACACACACAAAGCGATAGGGATAGAGCCGGAAACCCAGAGACTTAAATATGAAGTGCACACGCACAGAGGGGAAGGTAAGTTCTATTGTGGGTGCAACATAAGGTCGCTTAAGTATTGTAAATGAATGGGAAGTATCTAACATGTGTTCGCCATGAGTCCTAACTGATCCGGAGCTCTCACCATGCTGTCCGCCATGCTGCACGAATACTATGTAATCTAATCAAGCCTGTATGTGATATGTAAGTGGTCCGGAACGTCTCCGACACGTGCCGCAGTCCCTGCGGACCCATGATCAAAATACCCGAAGCATGAGGCGACTAGCCTGCGGAAATCCGGACTGTTGTACTGGAAATGTCGGTGGCATCGGCAGTCCAGCGGGAGCGGCGGAGGCTTTGGCAGTCCGGGAACGGCTTCGGAGGTACGGGAACGCTTTTGGAGGTCCGGGGACGACGGCGGAAATATGGGAACAGCATTGAGAGTGAGGGAGACATAGCTGCGAAGCCGAGATGGATCGAAACACGTGATGCGGCACCTAGAACATCCCCACGCTCTACAGCGGCAGACGACCTGGCCTAATCGGCAATCCACACTTAGCTAACTTTGCTGCCCCGCCGCTGCTCCACCACTGCCCTGCCACTGCCCCGCCACTGCCCGCCACTTCAGTCCAAAATGACAAGTCCAAAATCATGAGTCCAAATTAAAACTGAGACTATTTGCAAAGTCCTTATAACCATCAATGAAAGACAATGAAACCTGTTTTATGCATTAATGTGGACTAGGTATGTTCTGTCTAATTGAGAAGGTATGAAGTGACGAGATGTGGTAATGTGTAATTAAGCACAGCGAGATCAGCTATGTTATATCTATCCTGAAGTAATGACGAGTTGAGATGCAGGAAGGAGTAATTAAGCACAACAAAAGTGTTTGTCAATGGCCGGTGCAGGGATAGCATCTTCAGGACCGTGCTTGCGCTTCAGGGCAGGCACCTTCATCTTCTTGCTGCTCGATGACAGCTTGACACCTGGGGCCGCTGCCATACTCTCTAGCGCACACATGATGTCCACTACCAATTTCATCCATACCAGCGGCCACCTTCTCTGCACTGCATGCCCACCACGACATGACCAATAGTACCATGAAGATACCATTCTTCCCAGTCTTCTTTAGAGTCCCCCAATCACCGTCGTCACAGGTGTAGACAGTGTGTGGGATGTTACCATCATTGGTCTGCCACAAGGGTTGAAGGTGCATCCACCATGAGATGCAGCTAGCGCTGAAGTCCCTGTGGTATGGTGGAGGCTTCTCAAAAAGCTGGTGGGCCTTAATCCACCCTTTGACCTCTTCAGGACGCTTCATAGTTCCGTGGGAGCCCTAAATGTTGGTAAGTTTAAGGAGAACAATGGAAGGTGAAGATGACTTACGCTGTCAGCAAAGCCCATCACAATCTCTAACACAACCCATGCCTTAACACATAGCTAGCCCATCCTTCCTTCGCAAGTGATCGACTGTGTCATACATCCATTGGGGGCACTCCGAAGTAAGCACATTGACGTTGTAAGTGCTAGTAAGGGGCAGCAGATGTCCAATGGTGGGGACTGGCTATACCTCTCGCTGTTGTGATTGTGTTCGATCCGAGGGGTTGTACTTGAGACCTGTGGTGTGGTGAGTGGGAGGTGGAAGGGAGAGTATGTGGTAGGTATAGGAAACGAAAGGAATGTGATATAAATGAATGTGAGGTGGTCCGAGGGAGTACAAAGTGATATGACGTGAACTGAAATGAAGTGTAGCGATCCGAGGCGATCCACAGGCTGGCAGAGCGGTAGCAAGTCTCACAAGCAGATAGGTAGAGGCGGAGAGGCGGCGGAAGCGATGGATGTGACGGATATGAAGCGGACAACACAGGAAACAACAAAACACAGACAATAAGCTCAAAAACTCGGATGTGAGCACACACGCGAAGGGGGGAAGGTAAGTTCTTATTGGGATGCGACATAAGGTTGCTTAAGTGTAGGGAATGAATGGGAGAGGTCCGGAACGTGTCCGACATGAGTTCTACATGAGTACAAACCGGTCCGGAAGCTGGCGAAGCGGTATACGACAGGATAAGTAAGTAAACAATGAAATGTCCGAAATAAGCGGTAAGCGGCACATTGCGAGCACATGCGGATCGATCCCTGAACAATAAGTAATTGTACTAGCGGATCCGCGAGGCGATACAGTCCGGCTAAGTGTTCCGCATGCGAAAACATCGGTAAGTCTGTAATACCCAGGTATGTTGGATGTGTCTAGAAAGTGTCGGTATGGATCCGGACATGTTGTCGGCGTAGCGGCGGACTCGGAGGTGTCTCTGGTATGTATGACACATCTCGGATGCGCGGTACGGGTCTCGGTTGGGTACGGATAGCCTCAGATGGTGCAGATGTGCCTCGGATGTGTTGCGGAAGGAAAGGGAATATGATATGAAGGTGGTAGCAAGTCGGGGAGTCAGATGGAGCCTGTAATGCATAGGAATGTGTCCTGTGATACCCAGAGCATGTCCATGCTCTACAACGTCGCCAGCAGGGGCTGCTGCAACCTTAGCCACCGCTGATGAGGCAGCAACATCGGTGATCTTCTGTATCCTGGCATTGCCGGCGGCAAGATTCACCTGCTTTGTCTCTTTGGTGTTCTTCCTCTTCTCTGCCGTTTTCTTACTCCTCACCAGTGCTTCACTCTTCCTGTGTTCCTTGTCAGACTGGCCCATTGATGGCACCTCCTCTGTGGCCACCTCCTCCGCTGCTGCCTGTGTCAACTGGTTGTCCACGACAACCTTCGCTGCTGCTGGCTCTTTGGAAGGCTGGCCTGGCTGTTGGCTCTTCTGAGAGATGGCAGCCAACTCCTTCTGCTTGTGTACAGCTGCAGCAGCCTTCACCCTTGATGCCAACAACCACTGACTGTCCATGTCCTTCTTTGTGATGGCCTCATCAGCTACTAACTCAGCCCTCTTTATGGCCTCAGCATTCAACTGTGCGGTGGCCGCCATTCTTGCAGCTCTGGCCATTCCAGCTGCCCCTCGATCAACTGGCATGGCTGAGGTTGTGTCGCTCCCGCTGGCGGCACGGGCGGGGGTTTCAAGTGGTGGTGTCGGAGCTGTCTTGCCGCGTCGGCTAGCACAGGCAGCCCTGCGTGCTTCCACACCCTCATCTCACATTGCCTCCACCACAGTCTGGTTGGCTAACTGCTCCAATGAAGCTGGTGATGCCACAACTGGCCGTGATGCAACAGGTCTGGATAATTATGTGACAAGCTTGCGGAGTGTGAAGGGCGTTGGAGTGTTGGAAAGGGGTGACAGTATGGCGATCAGGGAATGGGGAGAATGAGAAGTTGTGGGTGCAGTCTGGCTGGCTGACAGCGATGGTGATTCACTGCACGCGACGGGAGGCAGTATACAACTCGGACTGAATGGAGGTGATGTGAACATCAGGTCAAAACGGGGCAGTAGTGACTTGTCCAGGGTCATTGTACTATGAACTCTGGCTATTGAGTAGTTGCCCTCGTGCGACAACAGCAACTTGAAGAAATCCTGACCATCCTTCGTCTTCGTGGCTGTGTCCGCAAAATAATCCAAATACATCTCGAGTTGCTCCTCGTCCAGGAACTGGCTCGGCGATCTTCTGTCCTGTGCCCCGAATCCTGAGGGACTTGTGTCTGTGTCCATCATGATGTTCTGTTGAACAATATTTGGGCTTGTGCTCATCACAACATCCTCCTGCATAGTCTTTGGGCTTGCACACATCACAACATCTGTTATGCTGGGTGTTGCCACCATGGTATCCTGCACAGTTGTGGGCGACGGTGATGAGCCTTTCGGCGAGGTGAGGACAGGTGCCGGGACAGTACTGGAATCCATCTTGAGCACACACGCACTTGGAGAACCTTTTTGGCTGGAAAAACCCTGCCGTTAATGGACATTGTTTGAAGGCGCTTTAGAATGGATGCTCACGGTATATAAATCTCAGAAAGTTGTACCAAGGTTGCACAACCTTGCTTTGGGATTTGAGGTATGCCTTCTCGAAGCTGTTGCCATATGGCAACAGCCCAACAGATGACTGGTTACCAATCCACATGAGTAAGATGTTGAAAATATAATTGTGATGACTTACAATGCAGTCTGGATGGTGCCGCCATCTTGTGGATAAGGGAGTCCTGACAGCAAGTAAAGTTTTACTAAACCCTGCAAGTGCCGTAGCACCACAGTGAATATAGCCATGCAAAATAAAACTGAGCCTTGTGTTTTATTATGCACACCTAAGTTTGACTTGGTTTTACTACCAATACACCATTTTACTTTGTGTATTACTCCACCTGCAGCTCCCACACACACCATAACCTACTACCTCGATCCCGCCGGGCCAGCCCACCTGCATTGTGCCCGTGCCTGCTAGCATTGTTCCCTTGCCCACCGTGCCTGCTATATTGGGAAATTATAGCCCTTATCTCTATTCGCGGGTACGTAAATGCGGGGTTTCGACCTCCAGCGCATAGACCGTAACTGAATACCACAAAGGTGCTTAGCTAGGAACCTGGACCGAACAGTGTGGAGCTGTGCGTGAACCGGTACAGATACATTACCAGCCAAATAGGCCAGCCACACCCGACCACTGAATGCCCCCGGCCCGAACAAACAACCCAGCAGTGTGAAGCTACCAGGGACCCCCCGACCAATGCAAAAACTACTGGAGTACATTAAGAGCACCAACATGATAGGCCCTAGGGCGCGGCACGGCTGGCTGGAGAGCAGCCCTGAACCCAAAACACTGGAGGTTGACGCGCAACCTCAGGAAAAGGAGCGAGTCAATGTGCAGCACTGCGTGGCTGGAACAGGCTTGGATGCACAGGCTGGGTAAGCGCGTGGGGATGCCGCGGCACCTGGCAAGCATGCGACTCCATAAACGTGGGCTGGGTGCACACTCAGGCAAACAGCATGTGAGCTTCCTGTGGGCGTGGATACGGGCACATGAGCTGGGGGTCGGCGCAACAGCTTGCAAGCGGACGGCTCCGTGGGCGGGGTGCAGCTGGTGCTTGCTTGCTGTGGGACAGTGCACCAGCGTGCAGGCTGCAGAGTGTGCGGGCAGCAAAACTGCTGGTGCTGGGTGTGAGTGCAGGGTGCACACATGGGGTTGAGGTGGGTGCGTGCTGGCTCAGTGGGTGCGCATGTGGGCTGGTGGGTGTATGTATGCACATGGGCTGGGGTGCATTGGGCGAGCACGTGCTGGCCGGGATGCGGGTGTACGAGCTGGGTGCATGTGTGCTGCTGGCGAACATGCACAGGGGACTGGCGAGCACGAGGCGGCTGGGTTGGTGGGCAGGCGCTGGTCAGGCAGCTACCTGGTGTGCATATATTTGGCGAGCGTGCGAGCTAGCGGGTGCGTAGAGCTGCAAGCGGGCTGGCATGCAGGTCGTGATGTGTGCTGGTGATGGGCTCGGGGATCCGCGTGCATGGGCGAGTGTGGTGGATGCTGGGGAGCATTCACCAGGCCACGAGCTGCAGCGACAACAACTAAAACACTCTAAAAAAAACATGTTAGCGACTAATATTTTGTGCAAGACATACAGAAACTTACAAAAAGATGGCCATACGGCCATCACACGACGTCCTGGGGCTTGCGAGGTATTGGAGATAGCATCATGGCTTGGGATGTGGGGGTGAAAGGATGAAATGCAAGTCCGGAACGACAACAGGACAACACGGAATGTCCGTAGAACACAATTCCCACACTCCCATTTCAGACATTTGTCATGACTGGCGAGGTCAAATATGCGGGCATCGCATATTCGTCCGCAATCCTTCCGAATATTAAAAATATGCGGAAAGATAGTTGAATTCCAAAAGGTGCTTCTCAAATTGGAAATATTAGAACTAATTTGTGACGCTCGCAGATTTTGGTCAAATGTTCTAAACAATTGTGCCACACAGATTCAGAAAGCCCCGGTAACCTAAGCATCTGTGATACGCAATTAATTAGACACTGTGGAGAAGATATGCGAGCCATGCGGATTCTGTCTCAGATATAAACGACTTGGTAGAACACTTTTATAAGCTCTCATATGCTGCCCCAGGTAGTTATAATTTGTATATATGATCTCTGTGCCAATGGGATATCACTTTGAACTCCTTTTGATGACAGGCTTTTCTTAGCTTTCGCGCATGCCCCCCCGGGCCTGTATAGGTGTACTAAACACTTCAATCATCATTTTACATGTATATAACTATGCTGAGCATGTACAACTTACACTTTGTTATCTAGAAAGGCATGCCTAGAGAGTTACAACCATGACTGGTGGTGTCTGATATTTGCCCATCACATATCCGGTCGCAATCCTTCCCCATAATAAAAATTTGAGAAAGGCTATGTAAAGCCAATATATTCCTTCGCATAGTTTATATTTGTGACAGAATTCATGTGGCTCGCATGTCTTATCCACATTTTCTAATTAATGGTGTATCACAGATGCTTAGGTTACCGGGGCTTTCCGAATCTGTGTGGCACAATTGTTTAGAACATTCGACTAAAATCTGTGAGTGTCACAAATTAGTTCTAATATTTCTAATTTGAGAAGCACTTTTTGGAGATCAACTATCTTTCCGCATATTTTTGACATTCAGAAGGATTGCGGATGAATATGTGATGCCCGCATATTCGACCTCGCCAGTCGTGAACAGTGGTGGCACTGTTTGACCAGAAATGAGAGTCTGCCACAGGTACTGACTGATAATAATAAAATTGGATACTTAGAATCACTTGTAAAGATGTATATTAATGGTTTACAAAAGACAGAACTCGCACATAGTAATTGTGGAAAGAGTTACATTCAGGATACCCAGAAACACCCAGATGTGATCACAGTTTCGTGCTTGATAATTCCAGTAACTACATACTTACGCTGACAGACCCATAGATTGCCGATCTCTGCGGACGAACACCGGTAGGGCATTCAATACATACTATATAACAGTAATACATGGCCCGATTTACTTTAATTAGCTTGGATTTAATTAAATAGACGGAATATGAATCTGCAAGATATAACAGCTGATTGGGCTTATCGCATATGTATTGCGCCGATCTCATTTAACACAGCTTTGATTGCAATTCTGAGACTTGAAGCATATATTGACATAGCTAATACATGTACCTACAAGTATACTTAATCCATCTACATGTGTGCGAGCTCGCAGTCGAGCAAAACAACGATGAATAACTGTCGTGCCACAAAAGACCAAATCAGGCGGTTTCTCAATCAAGCACCCATCTTCTCTGCTTGCCAACGACAACAACACCAACAACAACAGCCTCAGCATCACAGAGGATGCGGGAGATTGGCTGAGGGAATGTTACACGGTAAGTGAATCATTTATATATGTATTTACTGACAACTCTGGCCTGTAGGTGTTGCCCAGGGCCTTGCACCAGCAGTGGCAGTCCTGGGCCTCCTTCCCATCACCAGCGTGGTCCCGGGCCATAAACCTGGACCTGCCATCTCCACCCAGGACCTCCAATACCACCCTACAACTGCTATTGCAGCCCGAAGCGATCACCACACCGACATGCACACTCCCTTGTGCATCATTGCGCCGGCGCCCTCCCCTGTATCCTCTCCTCAGCTCAACCCACCAAGCGTCGAATCCCCAGCCCGCACATGTTCTCAAAACGTTTGGGGACATGGTATCAATATTTCCTTGATTGCCCGCCCACCGAACCACTGCAAATGTGTGTACACACATCCCTTGTTGACGTGGTGCACCCTCCCTCCCACTAACCTGCAAACGGCCTCCACCATCAGCCGCTTGCTCTACCACCTCGTACACACCATCATGCAACTTCCTGTGACAGACTTCCGCTGTCGTTTTACACCTCCTGCTTGGTTTGGAGTGCTCTATGTTGTCGGTGCTCCCCTGCCCGCATTGACTTTGCGTCACAGCCTTCGTTGTGGATCAATTCGTCCAACACCGCCCATACACCATACTGGGATACATAGTGACCTGTCTATGCCGTCAATGAGCATCCCAAGTCCATAATGTGAGCACGTGGTGCTGTCAACGCTCCCTGCCCTCGCGACGTCCTCTGGCCTGCGCAACTGCTCCTTCGACTCCATGTACCACACACCGCCCTTCAGAGGAGGTTGTAGCAACCTATGCCGCCATGTTTGGCCCGTCTGCTATTGTTACACTTTCACTGTTTCTCCCACGCCCGCCCCTGCGTGCCCGTCGCCCTTCTCTGCCCGCCCCCACCTCAACTCCACCCTCAAAGCCATCCAACAATCCCATGCAACATATACACATCGCTAATCGCCCAGTGGGCCTCAAAATGTGCGCACAGCAGGAAGACTTTGGATTCAGCGGGACTTTCACCTATACCTTCCCCTACTTCCATTCCTTTCACTTTCAGCCTTGAATACATACTTTATAGTATTATATTACATATCTCATTGTGTATATACATCCCCAGAATGCTGGGAAATAAAATAATTTTGCCCCCTCCTCCATGTGCACCCAAGTAGATAGTAATGATTTTAGTGTGATTTTACAAATGATTTATTTAAGGCCCGGACTATATATTTACAAGTAGTATAAGGTCAATCACAGTGAAAGAAAGCATTCAACTGCCAAAATGTAGCCAGAGGAGGGGGGGAGCAGGGGAGCGGGAAGGGTTTCCAGTGGGGCCCAATCAGGTAATGGCTGTGACAGACATGGCCACTGCTCTTCATTGTGCAGACACAGCCACATCTCAAAATTGTATTTTCTAGCACCCTCTGGGCTGCCCGAGCACCCAGGCACACCCAACACTCATCCGCCGCATCTGGACAACATAGTTTTCCATTTGAGCCCACCCTGGACCCGGTACCAGGTCTATTGTTATTTTGCACAGCTTATCTACCCACCTGCCCTATTAGTATTAGGGGTCATTTCATTTATTCATATAGAATACCCCCCAAGGTGTGTGGCTGCAGGGGAATCCGGGCAGTTGATATGGGCTGAATCTTTATAAAATGGATGTTAGCCAAACAATGAGCGGCAGGCTTTCGTCGTGATTGCAAATGGCGGCGAACGGGGGCGGAAATGGCAGCGACACAACACCAAGCCCAATGCGCGCCTGATTCACGCCCCAGCAGCAAAAATACATTATGCCAGTGAAGCACTGCCCAATAAGGGTAGTGCCGCCCCGCGCACTGCCGGTGACAGCAAGTAAAGTGAAGTAAATGGAGGGAGCACAAGTGAAATGAAGGGGGAGCAGTGAGTAATACCAGGTAGTTTTATTTTGCATGGCTGTATACACTTGGGTGCTACGGCAACTGCAGGGTTTAGTAATACTGTAGCTACTGTCAGTAGTGGATACAGGCCACCCATCAATACCGTGAAATACCGGCCAGTTTTCAGACTGAGCTCTTCGGATACTGCCTTGAGGATGGTGGGAAGGTCGTCAATAGACCTATATTGGTTGAATATGTGTTTAAATATATGGAGTAGAATGAACATACATTTGGTATTCCGCTGCAGTTCGCTCTGCCCCTTCACAACTATTAGCAGCAAGTTTTGCTGCTCTGTCGACGTCCAGAGTGGCATTGACTGCAGCTATAGTTGTGTTGTCCTCATTTTCCCAGGCCTGCTTGGTCAAGTGTTTGATGATTATCAGATTCTCCCCAGCCGTTGGTTTGTGAGGCAAACTCGCGACTTCACTGAGCACCAACAGAGCGACACATGTGGGGTAGAATAACTCTGAATACTTGTGAATGGCACTGGGTACACGGCGAACAACATTCGTTTGCAGGAATTTCTTGAGGATATTGCTCGTTTTTGGCCCTGTCTTCCTTGTCCTATTGTTTGTGAGCGCAGATTGCCACCAATGAAACCATGTTTTGAGTCGCTGTAGCACAAGAAGGTCAGTTTAATATTGTAGATAAGTAAGCTGCCAGGCAAGGCGACCAGTGTCAGTGAGGCCACGGAGGTGTATGATGAGTTGTTTCTGTTTCTCCTTTTTCGCAGCAGGTGCATCTACTTCAGAATCTGACTTATCATCACTGCTGTTTTTGTCTTCCAGATTTGACAGTTGAGCCACCATTGCCTGATTCACTTTGAACCACACCTCAAAGAACAAAGCCCAAAAGTTCTCATAACTGCCAGTCGCACCAGCTTCGAGGTACTGGGCTAACCAGCTGGCAAGAAATATTTTTTGAACTAATGTTGGCCATTCTGTACTGGCCATATTGAACAAATGAGCAACTAGACATTGTCGCAAGTCAGTATATGAGCATTTCAGTGACAGAAGCGTGATGGACAACTGACTTGAAGTGCTGCAAACGCGAGGCGTGTGCGGACATGTGCAGATGTGTGAATTAAGTAAAGGAAAAGGGAAAGAAATATTCATAATGGCCTAGGGCACTAGTATTGTCACCAGACTTTGATTGTCACCTGCAGTGTATGTTGTGCCCTTGTTGTTGTGCCCTTGTACATAATCCTAGGTTTAAGAACTGGATGACCTCTTTTATCTTCGCACCTGTACCACCATGAGTCAACCTCCAATTCAATGTGAGGTGGATGAGCTCTCAGAACTAAATATGGCTTCTCTCCGCCTTGAACTGAGTGGTATGTCTTGTAGTATCACCCTTTGTACATTCACCCATATCTCATCCTGCTCCCCTCAGACCCAAACATAATCCTCGACAGATTCCAGCAGGCACAGCACTTTCCAAAGTGCTGCAGGGGTCACTTGAGTGAATCCCTTCAGCTGGGGGCCAATAGCAAATCTGCTATAGATTGTAGTGGTGCAAGATCAGTATATTCGCCAGCCATCATGTCCTCGCCTACAAAAGCGAGATCTTCAGAGTGAACCCGCTCTCTTACAACCCACTCCGGCTCTATCACACTGCCTCCCAACAGTTGTCAATCAAAAACTTCCACCAGTGCCTCACCTACTGCTATATCATGTTCCGATCAATCCCGCTCACGTTCCATCACACTGTCCATCAGATCATTCTGTCCACCCACCAACTCTTCATCTTCCCCTCCTCCATCATCCCCTATAACTCTTGCTCAACAAGCTCCCCCCCTCCTCCTTCATCCTCTGCACCTTCCGTTTGGGTACCATCAGATGTCCAAGTCGCGCTATCTGCTCCATCAGAGCTTCATTGGTACACCATCACCTCTGGTGTCAAAGTTGGTGTGCCCATGGATGGTACACGCAATAGCCCATTTATATTACACTACTCATTCAGATTTAGGTTGAATGCGGGCCCGTGGTGTAGTAACATTCTCAATGGAGTGTGGGCGTGGTACTCATCTGAGTGTGCTGCTCATGATGCATTCAATATGGCTTCAAATGCGGGCTTAGTGAGGATGTGCCCAAAATCCCAGCTTAGGGTGGCCGATCAGCGATAGGGGACCTTTTCTTTTGTAATTAGCTATCTCTATTATCATGAATCTACATTTGTATATAGTTTTCAAACTCTTGCAAAGAAACAAGGAATGCAGCTCCAGAAATATCACATGGGAATGGGAATGGTCGTGATTTTGACGAGGACCCCAAAAGGGTTTGATTTCACTGGCACCGAGAGCATCTGATCACCTTCAACTTCCTTACACTTGACTCTCTGTATACACTCTTTTTGTCTGTCATATTCAAGGCCTTTCACAAGCTTTATCAGTCGTGATCATGTCAGATTCTGAAGGCGAGCCATGAGTGGTGAAGTGCTCATCTCCTACACTTAAATCTCATCTTTTGATACACAGGTTCACAGATCAAGATCGTGATTTCTATGCACATCTTCCACCACGGCCAACACCCGTGATATCCTATGATATAGTGTGCCAGTTCTCACTCCAATCAGCAAGTGAAACATGTTTTGCTTTACCTGCTCAATCTCACACATACCTCTCACAACTTGGAACACCGTACACGGCCCAACTGAGGCTTCACACAGCACAACAATAGCACAGACTCACGATCCAACAACTCAGGCTTCACACAGTGCAACAACACAGACTGGTTGACATCGAGGTATGATATTCCTGTGCGCATAGATACTAGTTGCCTAACCATATGTCTGCTGGGAATTGCATGTATTGTATCCGATGTCTGCCTGATAAGATGTGAGATTGATGCAAGATTTTAGTCTTTTGTCTCAGTTTGAGTCATCAGAGCAGCATTAGTCTCAGCTTGAGTAACCAGAGCAGCGGAAATCAGTTGAAACCAAGTCCCACATTTCAAAAAAAAATAGCAATTGCAGCAATGATAATGCCAGCGGCCCAGCGCAGGACAAGGCCTGATCGTGGCCAGTGTGGCGTAAGATGTGAGAAGTCATGAGAAATTGATTGGCACATGGACCAGCTCATGTAAAGGGCAGCACTTTTGTCTTTGTGTCCCACTCACTACCCTTTCACTACCTGCCTCCTCTCTCATTTTCCAGGCTCATCTTCACCGCCCTCTTGTAGCTTCATTACCATGACGGTGTAGTACTCACCATGATTTCATTGAAGGTTAGTAATGTCTGCTCGTTGTTTGCTTCCCAACTTACAGCATCTTTTTTTCAGGTAAGGAATCTTAATGCTTGCTGCTCGCTTGGTACAACACTTACCACATTGCGCTCAACAATGCAGCTGTCTCACATTGGTTCTCTATCAGAGTGAGCTCTTGTGCTACCTCCCTGCCCGTATCTTGCCCTGATGAGCTGTATAGGTGCACATATATCACCAACACAGTGCCTGCACTGTTTCTGGTGAGTTCTTGTGTACCCTCTTCGTATGTGTGCTATACTGAGCTCAACCCAAGTGCAGAGATAGTTATGCTTGCGTGTTGTGCGGAAATTATGCCTGAGGTTACTCTGGCACAGAGGATGAACGTTGGAATATCGGGTATGTCATTTCATTGTCAAGCATGGGAGAGACTTTGATCCTACTTGCTCAGATTCCGGCACCGGTGGGAGCCAGACTGAGGTACAATAATAGTCCTGCTGGTATGTCATTTGTTGTCAAGCATGGGAGAGACTTTGATCCTACTCACTCAGATTCCGGTGCCAGTGGGAGCATACCACTTTGCTTGCTACATGACCTGTGTCTGGCGCCATGGGAGAAACTTTGATCTTGCAAAATATAGTGTTAACATAGCATTATGTACCTGGTTCACATAATTAAATGGTTTCAAATTCTCAATCGCTTGTGCATGGGCTAGGTTACACATCAAAAAAGATCAATACACTGACAAATCACAACATATTTAGTAATATGACTGGCAGTATTTTCACTCGTCAAATTATTCTCTCTGAATGCTCTTGCTTCCCCCGCCAAACCTCCTTGTCATGACGAGACGTGCCAAGCTCAACTTCCACCAGGTTACACACTCACTTAACTCTTGAAGCCATTGACCTCTTTATACTGCACGCACACACTACCACGAACCAGTTCCTTCGCCTCAAAAAACTCGACAGCCGGAACCACCACAACAAGTCTGGGACGACCACTATGTCTTATTTGACGATGGCACTGCCCCACCTGTTGACGCTGTGGGGACGGTAAAGAGTTCTTTACCCTAAGGTTGCTGGTTCAGACAAATACCAACGAGTGTCCCTAGTTTGTTCTGGAAGGCAAGTAGTGTAGCAGGGACAATTGGTCAGATGGGCTAATTTCAGATGGGTAGGATGTTGCTGAATGGGAAGTGATCAGTGCTTTAGATGAAGGGAGGCTGCCAGAACCTGTGATGTGCAAACTATCGGAGTTTATGAGACTAGGCCACCAGAGCCTGTGATGTTCAAGCTATTGGAGCTTATGAGACTAGGCCACCAGAACCTGTGACATTCAAGCTATCAGAGCTTATGAAACTAGGCCCCCAAAACCTATAAGAGCAAGCTATCAGAGCTTATGAGACTAGGCCACCAAAACCTATAAAAGAAAAACTATTGGAGCTTTACGGAACTAGGCCACCGAAACCTGTGATGTGCAAGCTATCGGAGCTTTGAGAATAATCTTATGAGGTGTCACAACTTTTACAGGGCACAACAGGATGTTGGGTTAAAATGCAAAGTGTTATTGGCACACCACACAGGGGTAGTACTAGAGGTATAGTGTGAGTCTGAGGGGGTTGGATTTCAGCAGAATGACTACTATAGTAGGGGGGGGTACCTAAATTATCTAACAGAACCTGGTCCTTTATATACTAATCAGACAATCCATTTTAGGTAACTTCTTCCCACATTCTAATTAGCTGCTCACCTTCTCGTCAGTACAAATGTCATGCTATGGCTTTGTGATTTAGTTATGTGGAATGGAGGCTATGCAGTTAGGCTGACCGATGGTCATATGTGGATTGGAGGCTATGCAGTTATGCTGACTGATGTTCATATTTGGAATGGAGGCTATGCGGTTAGGCTGACCAATGGTCATATGTGGAATGGAGGCTATGTGGGGGGTCATAATGGTCATGTGGATTCATAAGTGAAATCGGGGCTGCGTTTGTGGAGTTATTGTCCTTGTAAATGAGGTCATGGGCTGACAAAACAGCCTACCACAGTAAGGGAACTTCAGGGATAGTCATGAGAGTTGTGAATTTATTGTTTATTTATTTATCTGACTGTCCTGCTGGAGAAAATGTGTAAGTGTGTGAATAACCTGCCAAACTATTGATGCGGAAGCAATGTAGGACACATGCTGATTGCGTGTTTGCGGAAATTACTTCTGAGTACTGATTAAACCCTGATTGCTTCTGTATCGTTCCTGTGCTTCTGACATGTTGTCATCCCTCTCCTTCACTTGGTTGTTCTAGGTTGTCGTGCTGTGGTAAGTGCTGTACTGACAGTGGAGATTAACAATGGTACTGACTTATTTGGGGTAGAAATGCTATCCTTGGTGAAACATGGCCATCTTGCAGTGGTAGGAGATTACTGGGAGAAAGGGTTGATTGGTGAGGTTCCTTGACATTGGTGCATCCCTGATCTACTGTGCTGTTAAGTTGACACTGATGGCTGGATATGACAGTCGAGATATGTCTGACTCGTCGGCAGAGGTGGATTTATTGTTCAAGCAGTCGTCAAAGATCGACATGCCAGATGGCTCTCGTTATTTTGCTGCCACTGCATCACCCATTTTTCTCCATCAAGTCTGTACCATACAGGGTGCCTTCTTGCCCCATCATCTGTTTATCTTCTATGTGGCTTGGTCAGCAGGCCCTCTGGACACTCCCTGGCTATATCTTCCTGCCTTCAAGTTGTGTGTGACTCGGGGAAACCGCCTTCACAATGAACAGGATTTTTCCTACTATCAAGCGCACACTCGAGTCGTTGTCGATGGTCAACCGTTTTCCCCACCAATTACCCTGATTATTCCTCACCGTATTGGGCACCCAGGGCCTGGTTCATGGCTGAAGGACGACTTGTCCTCTCACATTTTGTTGGCAGATCTTGAGCTTCCCGAAGTGGAGATTCATACATATCATACTCGTCAATGGGTGTGGGGAGACTTAGACAGAAATCAGTGGTCGGTGGGTCAGTCAGAGTCGTTTGATCGTCTGAATGATAGTTGGGATGTGTGTGTAGAATATTTAGACGAGTAGAAGAGCACATGTTTCTGTTGCCGGATTGTGTCAATGAAGTATAGAGGTCATGAAGGCGACAAACTTCGATTATCCTATGGCGATTTCATTCAATGGCACAATCCTACGGACAGGAACTTGTGACAGGTCAGCTTTACTTTATTTGTTACATAATGGGTGGCAGGTTGTGAGGCTTAGGCGGTAATCAAAGAGGGAAATATATTAAAGAGGGTGAATTTCCTTGTTCAGACTATGGAACAGTTTCATAGTCTGACACTGTGCAACCTCCCTTTCCAACTTGCTGCAGCTGGGCTTACACTGCTGTTTGACCAGTGACACATAAATGGCCAGATCAGTGAGACACTAGCTAAACCCTGAGCCAATGCCACTTAGCATGCAAAAATGACAAAACAGAGATGTTATCAGTTGGGTCACTATGCTGCATGTACATTATGTATGTGCCATGCCAGGGTGTAGTTGTGTATCTTGCATCAATTGAGGGCAAGAGTGGCATCATTTGAGTACCCATACAACATCAGCAGCCTGGTGTAAATTTCATGTCTGGCTGGGGTGGCTTGAGGGTCTCTCGTTAAGTGTCCTCAGCACACCCCCAGCCATTAATACCTTTCTAAGTCACTGATCATAGATATTTATATTCTACTACTACCATGCACTATTGACAATTTATAAGCTCAATGTAGGATTGGATTGGAGCAATAATGGTAGAAGATGTACAGTAATAAATCTATTAGCACTGAGCAGCTGAGGGGATGAATTGGACTTAGCAAAATTTTAACGCGCAACAGAAGCTATTACTTACCAAACTTGGCTATGCCGTGAAACTTTAGTGCTTGTCTTTCTAACTGCACCACAATGACATGTTGCACAACACAACACAACAAATTTTCTCTGCCCCAAATTTCATACTTCTTGGCCAGTATTCTTGAAAGCCTGCACTGTCAATGATGAGTACTCTAAAAGTAACTCACACACAGTCTGCTAACATGCCCATTTGCCAACCCTTAACATTGACACATCACTAAACTTGAGTCCAGTATGAAGTCCCAGCCTCGTATAATTTGACATTTGTAGCATTAGCATTAGCAGTACATTTATTTTAATACATTTATGTTCATTGCAATCAAACCCCAGTGCCCCAACCTGAATGCAAAAAATCCTGTACTCAACCAGGCTGACCCTACGGAGGGACTTGGGTACAGACCTTAGACTTATGTCTCGGAGCAGCTCAGCTGGCCCAGCCAGCCTGATGTCAGATTAATGTCCAGAATGCAGGGGCCAACCGGGCGTCCGGCCAATCTGACGCCATCAGCGCCCAGGCAATGTTCCGTGGGTGTCTGCCGGTTTGACATTCCGATGACATTAGCCTCAAATGGTAGTGTAGTGCTGAAAGGATGGGTAAACAAGCAGTGTTGAGTTACCTGTTACAACTTGATATGGACTGGGGCGTGAACTAATCATTTTGGGATCAGGAACTGAGCTAGCCAGCGGGCTGACATGATCTACCTCGATGTGGAGCAGCGGGCCTCGTGTTTGGTCTCTATCTCCCGCTGCTTAGCAAGTTTGCCCCACATACTTTCCGCTGCCGCACTGCTCACTTGCATTGTGCTTGAATAGGACATCACATTCAAGACCCCATTTCCGGTACCAATAGCCTTAGTCTTGAGTTATTCACTATCAGGATTACTTAATATTCACCCTATGAACTTTTCCTTGGTCGGCTTCAGGAATGAAAATGGGTTGATTTCCCTGTGATATTGGCAAAGAGAATCAGTCAGGTTTTTATAACATGGAATTCAGGTCATGATGGGTATGATAATGGTGCCACAGAGAATCGGGCATTCAAAGCCTTTCAAGGGCCTTAAATCAAATTTAGCAGTCAAAAATGCAATCATAACCTATAATAATATCTACTACAAACATTCTTAACAAGTGAGCGCCAGGTGGATATGTGACAACAAGGATACTGTACCATTTCAATCAAGTGTTCAGTAACGGGTAACAGGGTACCGTGAACTGAACACTCGGCCCGGCTCATAACAGGTAACACGTCCGGCTGAACTTGATAAAATATTAGACATGGATGGGTTCCTGGAAAAAAAATCCAAGTGCAAATTTTGAGTAAATTAAATGGGCTACATCACATAATGACTCCTCAATGCCGCTCCCATTTAGCTCCTGTGTACCTTGTTGACTTGATTGCAGCACAGTGCCCCCTTCCAACTTCCAAGAGCACTTAATTTTTTTGAACTGAACACTTTTTGATGGCGCAACAGTAAATATTGACCCTGAACTGAACTCGATAGCGACTAAAATGGTCACATGTAACAACCCATGAACACTTGGTCGAAATGATACAGTAACCACACATGTGGCGGTAATGTGGCGGTCCCGCCGTCTGACGGGTACAAAGGGGCCTATCTACTTTGAGGGTCAGTGCGGGAGCTACGGGGGTGTTACCATTTTAAGCTAGCACTAAGCATCTCCGAATCGGAGTTGTAACAGGTAACTACAGACTCGTAAACATGATGAATAAAGTATATTATGTACCTCTGGTATATGTATCAGCCGACGGGGCCTGGCCAACCCTGGCCAACCCTGGCCATCTCACGAATCCGTGTGCGAAATGGATCAGACCTATGATCACGAGGCGTCTTGTGTACCGCTAAAATCTCGGACATCGACCAAAATTTGGCGATCAGTGTACGCGGATGGATCGGACATAGGCCTTTTTTTGGAGGGCCATCCGTGTGCAAAGGAGGCAATAAGGATCGGACATATGTGAGGATAAGCCGGGGGCCCACTGTCGGGAATGCCTGGTACCCAAGCTGACGAAAATCTTCAGGGCGACGTTCGCACTGAAGTACTATCCCAAAGAGTGGCAGGAATCACTCACCATAGTACTGCGGAAGGACGGCAAGCCCGACTACTCGAAAACCAAGGTGTACAGACCAATCACCCTGCTCATCGTGATTGCCAAGATACTGTCATCCGTCATGGCGGAGCTACTCTCATATATGGTGGAAAAATATGCGCTGTTACCAGCAAACACATTTGGAGGCAGAGCGGGTCGGTCTTGCACAGACTCGCTGATGTTAAATGTCAGCTGGATACACGAGAAATGGCGTGAAGGCAAAGTAGTTTCAGCGCTCTTCCTCGACATCTCAGGAGCGTTCCCGAACACGGTAATCCCAGTCCTAATTCACAACATGAGGATGCGACACATCCCGGTCAAATTCACTGATTGGATCTATATGTCATGCTCGGTACAAGGCCAGACATCTCATATGCCGTCACCCGACTATCTTCATTCAATCAGAACCCAACTCTCCATCTCAATGCCGCTCGTAACATCCTAAAATACCTCAAGGGTACTAAGGACTTCAAGATCGAATATGATGGCACATCTAGAGCTGGACTCATTGGATACTCGGACTCAGACTGGGCAGAGGACCGAGATGATCGACACTCAACATCTGGTTACGTCTTCCTAATGGCCCATGGAGCAGTCAGCTGGGTATCTCGGAAACAGAAAACAGTTTCCATGAGCTCTACCGAAGCAGAATACATGGGACTGTCCGACTCATGTCGACAGACCGCCTGGTTACGTTCTTTTCAACAGGAATTAGGATTTGCTATCAACAATCCAACACCGCTATGTGGCGACAACCAAGGCTCTATATTTCTTGCAGTCAATCCCGCACATGATTGTCGAACAAAGCACATTGACGTCAAATACCATTACATCAGGGAATTTGTCGAGAACAAACAGGCCTTCATATTCTATGTCAACACCAAAGATATGATAGCGGACAACCTCACCAAAGCATTACCTTTTCCTGCCCACGATAAACATCGCAAGGCGATGGGACTCATCTCTGGACAAGACAAATAACTTGCCACCAGAACTCGCAATGAGAGAATTTACTCATTGAGTGGGAGTGTTGAAGTACGTGCTATCACCTCATTTGTTCGTCTATATCACGGTACAATGAGCCGTCCCTACCTGGACTAAATACTCTACATATGGACTATACTGCTCAACTACTGTATTACTTATCCGCAGTATATTTACCATTATCACACCTTCATTGCCACTACGATCACTCATGATCACACCATCGTTCTCTTCGTATATATACAAGATGTAACCTACCTACAATCCTTATCAGAATAAACACTGGCAGCTCTCCCTACACAGAGGTCAATCAGCTTAGACTTCCTCGCTATATCCAACCTACAAGCTCCTCTTCAACACCCGGCGGAGCAAACGACTGGTCTAAAGCCCATCATTCAATCTTCGAAGTGGACAAGTTCGCGCTGATGCATCTCACGAGGAAGACTGAGGTCATCCCAGGTACGAGAAAAAGGAGACTGCTGACCGGGCCCAACCTAACACTAGGCGGCACGGTGATCGAACCCCAGGACTCAGCAAAACTCCTGGGGGTCCACCTCGATAGAGCGCTCAAATGGAAAGTGCAGGCGAATGCAGCACATGCTAAAGGCATGAAGTACATGATGGCAGCGAGGCGGCTGTCCCAAGGGAAACGAGGAGTTCCAGGGTGTTTAGGTGTACAGCTGTATACAGGAGTGGTCGTGCTGAAGATGCTATATGCGGCGGAAATCTGGTGCAGTCCGATAGTGGAGCCAGAAGGGCGACAAAAGAAGAAGACTGGCTCGGTGGGCTTTGCGAAGCTGCTAGCACTGGTGCAGAGAATGGCGAGTGTATTTGTGACGGGAGCGATGAAGTCAACTCCCACAGTGGCGCTGGACGCACACACTGACTTTCTCCCAATGGAGCAACTGATCAACAGAATCTGCTATCGGGCCGCGCTATGCTGGGGATCCAAACCGGAGGAACACCCCTTACACCATGTGGTCGACTTCGTGTTCTGGACAACAGTCTCAGGCGGGCCGGACACATACCCCCCACCAATGCGAACACTGTTTGAAGCACTCGGGCTGAAGGCCAAGAACATGGAAAAGATTGACATTGTATGTCGGGACCCATACTGGAAACACGCTATGGAAATCTGCATCGTGGACTCGAAGCAAGAATCACTGGCAGATGAGTCGGCAGATCTGGCACCAATGAGGATCTACTCGGACGGATCGGGTCTCGAAGGGCGCATAGGAACAGCGTCAGTAATGTTCAAGCGAGGAGTGGAAGCTTGGGACGAGGAAGAGCAGAAGAGCCTGGGAAAATACCTGGGCACCGAAGAGGAGCAAACGGTGTATGTGGCGGAGCAGGCAGGAGAGCTGATGTTGCTTGAGCTACTGTGGCAGGAGGACGAAGGCCAAGTCGGAGAAGCCTCGATCTACATTGATAGTCAAGCAGCGCTCAAGGCGCTGCGCTCGAACAAGCCTGTCCCAGGACACCAGCTAGCTGACGCAATTCACAAAGCTTACGACAGAGTACTGCAGAAGCATCCGGCGGCGCGCATCACCTTCCGGTGGATCGCAGCGCACAAAGACTGCACTGGAAACGAAGAAGCCGATCGACTAGCTAAACTGGCATCCGGAGGAGGGCACGATTCACCGATCGAGAGCCTGCCGGAGATGCTGCGAACACCACTAAAGTGGAGCAAATCGGTGATGGAGATGGGCATGATGAGGAGGCTCAAGGAGAAGGTGACAGCAACCCTGAGGACCTCAAAACAATGGGGCATGCTACAAAAGATCGACCCCTCGATGCCCTCAACAAGATTCCGGAAGATGCAGGTTGATATGACCAAAGGGCAGGCGGCGTTATACATCCAGCTGCGTACTGGACATGCTCCCCTGAACAAGTATCTGCACCGCATACGAGCTATAAACTCACCAGTTTGCACAGGCTGTAACCGGGCCCATGAATCCGTGAAGCACTTCCTGCTGGACTGTCCAAGAACATCACGACTCCGGGAGAGGATGACAGACACGCTAGGAAGAAAGGCCCGATCAATCAAAACCCTGCTATCCCATCCGAAGGCGCTTAAGACAGTCATGGTCTTCATCGGAAAGACTGGCAGATTCGGAGAAGACTACGGGATGATGAAGCTGCCCGAACCAGTAGCGAAGAAGGGGGAAAGGAAGGAATGAAGGCAGATCGGACGCGGAGACGCAGCCACAGTCATGAAGCACGCTAAGCGCGCAGGGACACGGGCCGGGGGGACAGGATAGGGGCATGGCAGGGGTTGCCCACAGTCACACAGAGAGACGAGGACGAAGAACGAGGCGGAACGAGCATCGCGCTAACGCACGACGGCAAAACCACAAACCAAACCCCAATCGGCCGTCAAAAAGCCAAAAATCAATTTGTGGCGCCTCATTACGGGCGCCCGTCTATGTCACACGAAGAAACCAGCTTGAATATAGTTACAGTATACATAAGTAGACGTACTCTACCATAGGCATCAGGAAAACCCCAGTCTCACAATTCACTTTGATTCACCGGGAAAAAGTTCTAATTCATTGAATTAGGTGGAATTAGCACGGATTGTCGGATTCGGTAGATTACCTCGAATCAATTAGGTCCCCAATAACAAACCGCATAATCTAACCTGATTGCAGATAATTGCAGATAAACTGTGCATATCGGCACCGTCGGTATGGATTATCATATAATTAGTTTCATCTTCGGCTTGCATCATTATGACGCGATGATTGTGCAAGTAAAGCAGTATTGATTTTTTTCCGGACATAAGCTACTATACAATGTGATAAAAGGATAGGTAGAAGAAATATCATTATATGAGCATTAAGGACTGGTCAATATCGGGAATCCCCAATAGCTGTATCAGAAGTGGAATTGCTAATACATTGTCAATATAATTCACAATCCGCGATATCTCACCAGGTCACATACAGGTCTGCTAGTAGACGGTGAAGAGCCCCGGGGTGCAGGTACCGTCAGTCCGTTCTTTGATTGCGCAATGTATCTGAACGACACATGTAAGTCAATGTAAGCGGCATACAATTTCCAAACAACGCACCACTGTTGCAACTAGTGCGAGCATCACCCAAGGCAGCTCCTTTTCGTCGGGATGAACCCTCCTGGAGGAACGGAGCGGGGAGTCAGTACAAGACAGAAGAGGATGAGATCGTGAGGGACGCACCAGAGAGGTGGTAGCGAAAGTGGCAGGGGATGCAGCGGCAGCCAGAAAGCAGCTGTGACGATGACCGCTGTAGACTGGTGCAGGTTGATCAGTAAGCCAAAGGGACACATATGAGACTGAACTAACATCCGGAAAGTGGTAACAGCTGAGTACTGCAGTATATGCCGGCGGTGTGCTGCTGCTCCACGCGCAGGAGCGGGCCGACGAGCGTCTGCGAGATGACCTGGATGATGATGAGGGCGGGGACGGCGGAGAGGATGACGAGTGTGAGCGCCCAGGAGCACGAGAAGGCGAGCGCGAGGCAGGTGAGCGTCGTCGTCAGGTACTGCGCGAGCGTGCCCGACGCGAGCGAAGACGCTGTGCGCACATCGTCGGTTTCCCTGTGTCGTCGTTAGTGCTGTTCATGGCATAGAATCACGGGGCGGCTCACCTGGCAAACTTGGCCATGAGGCCACCAGCGCCAACGGGCCCGGCATCGGCTGCGTGCTATGGTGTTCGAGTTGCTGGCGGGCTGGACCTGTGCATTGTTGCCATGGAGGGATGAGACCGCCAAGAAGAACAAATTAGAGAGGGAAAGGATTCGAGTTCATGGTGATGTTGTTGTTGTTGAGTGCAAGTGAAGTGCAAGGTCTGTCGGCTGGCAACGCGCCGGCACATGCATTCAATCTCCCACGCTTTGCATCTCGCGGAAAATTCGACAAGCCCGAATTCACAGTTCACTTGACCTCAAATTGTGAAAAATAATTTCCAAAACTTCCTAGGTTCATTCCGACCCCCCTCGACTCGTTGATAATTTCATGTCTACCAACTTTATAACTTTTTCCCCATATTTCTAACTGACTGCAACGACCGAGGCAAAACCTCACCAATAATGTACTGACTTTATGCTAGCCTTTGGCGAGATACACATGCATGTATTACCGTGCATTAGCATTCAGAATATTCAGACTCGACCCTCAGATAAAATTAGCAGGAATTCGGAAGGAATGGTGATATTATGAGCCTGGTTCGAGCCTGATGCGAGCCTGATTCGACGAAAACGGCCGAAGAGCCCGAATTAGCTTCGAATTAGCCTCGAATTAGCAATCCGGGGTTTTGCTGATGGGGACCAGCTCCCCCATGGAGTATAATCAAAGATTCCAAAAAAAGCCGGGGGCCTGTTTCAATGAGAGAACTCAAAAGGGTGTAGGTGTGGCAAAGCTGGTGGAGAAGAAGAACAGATAATCGTGAATGTCGTAAGAAAATACAGGCAAGAGGTGTATGGGGGAAATGCAGCAGTCGGGGTAAAGAGAATGAAAGTGGTTAATATAATGGCCTGATAAAAATGAACGGTATGGAGGCGAATGATGAATGGATGAGCTGAAGCAATCAGCGAGTGTATCCCAGGTTTTGATAGATGCGTGTAGGAGTCGATGGAGAAAATGAGATGAAATGAACAAGCCAGGCAAACGGCAGACAAGTTGCTCGCTGTCTTATGCCGCCTGAATAAGCAGGGCCTTCTCCTTCAAGATTGAAGGGTAACTGTTCATCAAGTGCGCAAGTGAGCGCAAATCATCTTGATCGAGGAGGGTGATAGTAACTTTAGGCTATAGAAAATGAAATCAGTGATTGCAATTGTAGAGTCCTGTGGGAAACATACAGCTCTTTTGATACCGAATGACCTGATGACGCGCCAAAGCTTATCACCTAGTTGCTGCTTTTGCGACTGCACAGACTTGTTCGACAGTTCATCGATGAACTCATTCGTCGCTTTCACGACAAGTGGGTCGGCTTTGGGCACCGCAGGCAAGCCAGCGGGTGAGTTTGCTATTCTGATGATTTCTGCGGCAGGGAGACGAGCGATGGAGATCAGGTCCTGGTCCTGCGATGCCACAGTAGTGGCGGGAACGGGTGATGATGCAGCTGGTAGGCCGCGAGATGGTTCCTCACCATCATCACTGTCCAAAACCATATTGGCGCCGGCAATCTTCACGCGCAGAATTTCGGGGTTGAAAAGACACAAAGCGCGTTCGCGTTTATGGAGGGTCATGATTAGATCAGAGATATCGCTTTGTCGTGAGCTCTCCAATTGGCTGACTGCCGCAAGGATGCGGTCCCGCTCCGAAGCAGGTGCAGAGGTTGCATGACGTGGACTGGACCATCCGGCGAAGCTGTCTCCAGCCTCACTCTCAGGAGACACGTGCTTCCGCTCCGGCTCCTGCCTTGCGTCGTCCCTCTTCAGTGGCGACGACTCCCCGACGGGCATGATCTCGTAGTGGGAGGCTGGTGCATCTGAATCTTCGTCTAACGTTGCCTTTTCCCTTGACGCCGAGCTGTCTTGATTACTCTCTTGCTTACTGGCACTTGTACCAGCTCCCATACTAGGTTCTTCCTGCGCGACATCCAACGCATCCTCAGACTGCCGCATGTGGCTCACCCCACGCGCACTGCGGGCCGAGAGCGCGGGGGGGCTCGACGACTTGCTCGGTTTGTTCGACGGCCGCAGGTGTTGGCTGATGCTCGGAGGCGATTCGACAGGCGGAGACAAAACGGACAGAGCAGGAGTGCCCAACATCCGTGGCTGTAGCGCCTCCGCCGACGCAGGCGCGCTCTTAGGGAACACGCGTCTCCGCTCCGGCTCCTGCATTGCATCGTCCCTCCCTGGCGCCGGCGATTCCCCGGCGGGTATGATCTCGTTGTGGGAGGCTGGTGCATCTGAATCTTCATCTAATATTGCCTTTCTCAGCTCGGCCCCTCGCATGGCAGACGCGAGTGACTCCACTTTATTTGCTGTTTCGTCAGGAGATAGAATCCGACGTTGTTGAGTATTGTCATCCTCTCTGGTGATGGTGCCACTGGAGCTGTGGTCTGCCTTTCTGTTGATATATAGTTTCACGGTAGAGTCATCCGCAAAGTCGTTCATAGGCAGCTTCTTGATGGCAGGATGCATAGAGAGATTGCTCGCAACAGAGCTTATACTCCCAACACTGCTGCGCTTGACTTTCGGAATTTCCATAGCGGCTTCCATGAATGTCTCAAATATGTCAAGAGGGTGTTCAGAAGCCGATAACGCGGCAGCAGATCCTTCCAACTGCTTGACCGCCAGGTAGTAGTCGTTCTCGTCTTCCCCTGCTGGCAGCCTGAATCGTTGCATGGCCTGTCGGATCAGGTCTGAGGACGTCGTCGAGTTATTGAGAAGTACGGTCTTGAAAGTCGCCTCAGTCTGCAGGTTATGGCCAGCGAAAATGCGGATGACGCTGAGGTCGGGCACACCCGCGCCCTGTACATCAACGATGAGTGAGCCAGCTCTTTGACGTGTACCTGGTAGTTCCAGGCCAATGTCAGAGTTGGCCTCCAACTAATGTTTAACCTTCACAGTTGTCAACTTACCCAACTCTTCATCCGTCATCCTATCTGACAGCTCCAGTGTCTCCTGCTCCTGCTGGTTAAGCTGTATATCCGCATGACTGAGGTGATTATAAACGAGAGGGTTTCTTGCGGCGTCATCCGATAGCAACACGCCATCTTTTGAATTCATGCCATCAGACATCGCGAAGACGCTACAGTGGTGATTCAGAAACTCACCGTTTTCCGTCAGAATGTGAGAGTTGAGCCCTTCGATATTCAAGTCGGACGTAACAAGCGCAGGGTCTTCGGCCACACTAGAAGGCCCCGTACGTAGTAGTGGTTCTTGGCTTAATACTGTATGACAGGTGTTAATTTTATTTAGCGACACTCAGCAAGTGAAGAAAGTTAATTGCCTATTGGGTTGTCTGCAGATACCGCTGGTTGATCATCCCTGATTGAGGCATCCCGGCTTGGTTCTCTCCGTAGCAAAGATGGTTCCTGAATTACTGCTGTGCAGAATATTTATTAATGAACGGTGAAGGTCACGAATCTGTATTTACCTCCATCGCTTGTATCGGCAGCTACTGAATTATTGTCCCCGCTGACTGTTCCTGGGGCTGTCTGTGACTGCACAAATGATGATGCCGGCGACTCAGGTTCTCTAATGGCCCGAACAAGGTCGTGGGCAGTGGCGGATGCTGAGGGGAAAAGGTGTTTCGATCTCGTGCTAGGCATCCGACAGCTGATCAGTTGGCAAATATGTCAACAGCTTGGGTCAGGCTCACTTTTGGAGAAGATCGCCGAACTCGAGTACCCGCCTCAGAGACTCATTAGTTCGATCGTCATCAGGTGGAAGCATGGTAAGCGCCGGTTGCAAGCGCCCCCAGAATGCAGATAGTAGCTGTTCTATTCCAGGGATGTCCAATAGCAGCAGATCCTCGATAAAGTCAGCATCGCGTCCATCCACCGATAGATCCTGGAGAAGAAATACGCCAATTTTGCACATCCCATCCACAAACGCGTGCAGATTGTAACAGCGAGCTTTGATGTCATCATCCGAGTGCGGTTTCTCGCAGACATAATCGCCTTCCGGTGGGTGAACCCCTCGGCAAATAAGTTCGTCATACGATCGTGGGTCATTGTACATCTTTCGGTTCCAGAGGGTGGCCAGCTCAAGAATTCCACCCATGTATCTGACAGCAGCCAGCCTCGATAAATCGTCGGTGCGATGAGGGCTAAAACAGAATTGCTGTAAGCGTTTCAGACGCAACAGCGGGCCGGACCGCGGTAGGGAGCTTACATGGTTATCGAGCTTGACAAGCTTTCAGTTACGCATTTATTGGGATCACAACATCCAAATTGCGAAGGTGCACATTCTTCCACGGCGAGTGTGACATGGTCAGAGGCTGCCACACAATACGCAGCGTATTCCAAAAAGAATTCCCAGTCTAGATCGCCACCACTAGTCACATCCCTCCATAGCTGAGAAAGATGGGACTGTGACAGCCTCGCTCCTGGAAGTTTGGCGGTAAGAATTTCAGCGAACAGCCATCTTAGGCCAACGTAGCGAGTTGAAAGCAACACAATGCTCCGAAATGCTACAAGCTGAGTCACAGGGGTTTGCGATCTTGATTATGGGATTAGTCCATCTAGAATCAAGATAACATTTATTCAAGAGCGAAAGCACACGCACCCGCTGGTATAGTCGACCACTTTCTTACATAACTTCTCCAATTTTTTCACGCTGTCTGGTTGTTTTGATTTTGATTTTTGTGACTTCGATACTACTGCATAATCTGTTCGCCAGCGGTATAGCTCGTCCAGCTTGCCCAGACATTCGTTCCCAGTGCCAAGGAATGATCTAACGTGATCAGTTGCGACCTCCGGGCCCCAGTCGAGCACAGAGCGAGCCGCATTGCCAAGGACTCTCTCTATTTTTTCGCCACCTGCCAAAAGTGCTTTGTAGATATGCGCACCGGGCCCCCTCAGGAGGACAGCCTCGCGATTGGCACTGCCGACGGTGGATATCAGCTGCTGAGCGGTTGGATTTAGAACTAACGCCAGAGGTGGGCCTGGTTGTACGCCCGACATCGAGTATTGATGTTATCCAACCTAGGTGAGTGGTGTCAACGCAGCCCGATTGCAGTGCGAATGGTGAGCGGGGTCAACGTGACGAAAGCGACAGCTACATAATGCATTGTCAAGTATTTGAAGGTTGGCCGGTGACCAAGCTTCAAGCGGTAATCATGATTATCATCCGAGACGCATGAGTGTGCAGAGCGAGGCATCGAAGTTTGTCAGATGGGGATTAATCAATTTACAGGGTTTTGCATAATTACTTACACACGCGATTGTGTGTTCACGTTATTTGTACATGTTTGCATGCGGTGCAGTGTGACGACTTGTCCGCAGCATTCTCTTATGTGTTGCCCTCTCTTAACTATCCTTCCCTCGAATGGTCTCCAGAGTGTTGACAATGAGCTCTCGGACGCCAAGAGGGGTCTTTCCGCCGCACCACTTGGTGGCAACGTACAAACTGACGAAGGAGAGCGTGACAGATGTCACTTATTGCCGCAATCAAACATGGGTAAACAACGCCGCGCGCGAAACGGAAAGTGTAAGTAATTATGCTGCAAAACACTGTAATGGCCTAGGCGGCGGAGCTTTGGATGTGAACAGTGAAAGGGTCGGAAAGGGGTGAACCCTAATATTCGGCTGCTGAATGCAACCCGGTGCATATACACTCGATCGCGACCCAAACTATATAGCATTGCTTTACTCGCCATTTTCAACGGTTCGAATGTTGCCAGTCTGAGACATCATTTGGAGGCATATGGCTCTGAAGAACGAGGTACGAGTACTTGAAGGTTGTCTAGGAGACTAATATGGCTCGCCAATTCCGTAATTCTTGAATGTACCTTCATTATGATCGAAGCGCAACCGAAGCATGCCGCAGTGGTAAGTAGTATCTTCATCTGATTGTGACATGATTGTGAATTGAATTCATGCTGCCATGAACAACGTGTTGGGTGTTGGAAATGGGCCAGGCTGTTCAGGGCTATTCTCCTCGTGTCAACTCCGCCTTACTACGGTAAAGTGTTCATGGTACTCGCAGGCGGCCGGGCGTGTTAAGCTTGTTCCTTACCATCCCGCACAATGTCAAACTCTGCAGCTGCGTCAATCATTTGTGCGTATGAAGGTGCCCCACCCATGAATACCGACATTAGTGGAGTTGGCGTTCGCATCTCTTTCTACTTGCAGACATTATTCCTCGGTCAGTCAACTTGGAACTGCCAGCCGCTCCAGAGCTCACGCGGTGATTTCCAGGGTTTCAAGCTGCTCGTTCTGGCTCGGGAGACGACATTACTGGGGCAGAATATACTCTGATTGCTACCAATATCGCCATGGCAGTCACTGCGTTAATCCTTGGCCTGCAACCGGAGCCTGATATTAGTTTTCATGAGCAAGTCCACCCAAACGCACTACCCACCCTCTCTTTCTCTAACGCACACTTTGGCAGCGCGCTTGTCGTACTTTATCTTCTGACTCTCTGTTGGGTGACCAACATCTGCCTACTAGCTTCGTGCGGCAGCATCAAGCAAGATGTGCGGATCCTGCAGCTACTCTCAGTACTTCAGAGCATCGTCGTATTCGCGTTTGCATTGGCCGTGCTCATAACTGCACATACATTTGGCAGCAATCCCGAATGCAACACGCACGCGAAGCTAGTGTTCCTGCGTCCATTCCGGGTTTTCGATGCCGGCAGGATCGTTGGCGGAGTTACGTGTGGAATTGTTCTTGTCCTTTACATATGTATGACCGCCCGAGATTATCTGTATCCGCTCTTTATCAGCATCAAGCAGAAGAAGGCTGGTGGTATCCTTCCCCCGGATGGCGTGACTACGGCGCCGTTGCAGACAGGGATGCCCGCCCACATCCCGAAGTCAAATTTGCCATCTGATATTCAAGATACCTCGGACGTCAATCTTGAAGCATACGCCAAGCTTAAGAGCAGGGTGCGCATCCTATCTGCCATGGGATGAAGTCAACTTACTTAGCTTATCCACGCAAATTTTACAGGGCGAAGACCAGATGTCAGAATTGAACTTTGACGGGACGTTAACTTTGCAACTGCTGGCTATCCTGATCCTTTGGGCGCTGGCAGTAATGAACACAGAACTACTTATCGTCCGGAATCGCTTCGCTTCGTCGGAGGGTCCCCAATCAATGTGGCAATTTGGTCAGGTGCGAAATTATGACATTCACCCACCACTGTCAGCCGTTTTGAAGTGCTGACCAACAACAAGGTTCTACCTTTGCTGCTGATTATCGTCCCCTTCGTGGGTATGATAAAGACATTCAATGCCAATGGTCTTCGGAAAGTGGTGAAGAAGGGGAAGGAAACGAAGAAGGAAATGTGATGTGGAGGATAATCGATAATTACAGCTGCTATCGTACACCCCGTCGGCCGCGTATGATGGACATCCATCGATTGAAGCGTTTTATACGATTGGGGCTTAGGGGTGCTCTGACACACATTTCGTGTGTTCAGGCGATAATTACATAAATAATACAATGTAACCAATACATCCTATTTCCTTCCTTCCTTCCTGAATTCAATTTACCCCCTCTCGATCCACCTCCCATGCCTTCCCTCCAGCTCCTTGACAATGTCCTCCTCGATCTCCTTCACCTCCCTCCCCCCCGCACCCGCGCCCGGCGTTGTGAGCGCAGGATCAATTCGCAGCCACGCGGTCTCGAACCCTTCTCCCCGTTTTGTCGAAGTCGAAGTCGGTCGGCTGCGATTCGGACTGCGAGACGAAGACGACCTCCCACTTGCGCGTCTGCAGGTCGTTCCCGATCACGACTTGGTGCCCGTAGCGCTCGAGTGCGGCCTGGGCTTTGGGGACGAGGAGGGCGGCGTCTGTTTCGAGCTGTTCCACATGTTGATGTTAGTATCGTGCGTTGATTTGAATGGGCGAGAGAGCCAGAATGCAGAATGTAGAATGTAGAATCGCGCGCACCTTGAAGCTGACTACAAAGCCCTCGCGCGCCCACTCGGCGACGACGGGCTTTAGCACCTTGGGCACCTGGTCCATCTCGATGATGAGGCTCCCCTTGCCAGATTGGATCTTGTGCTCGCTCTATTCCAGGTTCACTTCAGTTCATCTCGTGCCCCCATACACAATGCACATACTCATCGGCACTCACCATCTTATTTCGGGGCAGGAAGAAATCGCTGACCGCCGCGGCCAGGTAGAGCATCCCGTTCCGCCCGAGCACGCCCATCTCCTTGGACACGCCGCGCAGCAGGTACAGGTAGTCGTCGACTGTGACGAAGGTGAGCATGTGCAGGAGCCCCTCCGACATCGTGCGTTTGTAGGCGTCGAGGATGGGCAGGAGCGCGGGGACGACGCGTTGGGTGACTTTGACCTCCGTGTCTGCGATGGTGGCATCGGGCGCAGAAGAGGGGTGCACCTCGAGGAAGTCGAGGAAGGGGTGCGTGGAGTGGGAGTAGTGCCGCGAGAAGGGCTGCAGGCTGAATTGGCGGTGCATGAAGATGACCGCGTAGCCTGCTTTGAGGAAGTATTCGGCAGATGTTGCACCTCGAGTACCTATTCCGTTGTTCACTAAACCCGTTTTATAACGATATAGATACAGCTACCCACCAGCGGAGAAGTTGTCCAGGAATCGAACGCTGTGTCAGAATCAGAATCAGCATAGGACATTGTCATCGAGCGAGCGCTTGCTCACACATTCATCTCGAGCGGGACGGTCGTTCCCCCACTCTGCAATCCGGCATCATGATCACATTAGCCTACAGGGGCGCACCGTTCCAAGTCATAGGGGACTGACGGTTATCAGCACGACCCTCCGCCCGGCGTCCCTGTGTTTTGCGATGAACTCCTTGACGCGCTGAAGATCATCGGCGAGATTCGCTGGGGGGGACTGCGAGGCAAAGTAAGCCTCTGCAGAGAATGGCTCTTGGGACGAGGCGGACGACATTATTGCACCGGTCGATCACGATCGATGGTGTGGCGGGCTCGTTCGTGAAGTTGTTTGTGGTTGTTAACGTTGCCCAAAGGCGCGCAACGGTCAACCAACGCACAGCAGCACTCGTCACATACGCATCTTTACATTCGCCTCTTGATCGTCTCTCAGTATGCTCTGTATTGCTATGAATTTTAATTAGAATTAAATTTACTGAGCGAAATTCACTATCGGGGCTTAAGATCTTACGTTGTGGGCATCTGAGAAGATTGGATTATACTTGCAGATTTATACTGTGATTACACAACTGACTAAGGCTTGTACAATTTAATCAAGGTGATGATAACGTAGAGCACTTGTTTTTGACTATCTCATGAGATGCGCCAACGTTGCGGTTCCTGCGACTCCGACAAGTTGTCTTCCCAACACGCCACAGTCGCGGGTAACTGCCACTGGCGCAGACGTCACACTCCCCACCCCCCACTTTACACAGCCCGCCTACGCCATGGGATATATCACAGGACATGTTGCCCATCTACGTCATCCATACCAAGAATGTCTATATAAATGCGGGGATTGAGCAGCTTTATGATTATCTATAATCTACATCCCACAAATCAGAAACAATCACCTAACACAAACATGCCTCTCTTCAAAAAGAACCACGACGTAAGTGCACCTTCGACTTTGCCTTCGAGCGTTATACTAACTGACGGACATGCAGCAACGCAGCAACGACGTCCCGCCAACGACGCTCTCTAACGCCGGCAACACCAGCAGCATGGCCGGTGGCCCGGGCATGGCGCCCGGCGACCCGAACTACAATCCCTCCGACCCCATCTACAACCCTCCCGGCGGAACGGGCACAGGCCGCGGCCAGGGCGAGGGAAACCAGAGCGGATGGGGCAACGGCCCCAGCAACGCCATGGACCGCCAACGAATGGGCCAGGTGAGCACCATCTACTGGCGCACTTCCGCACGGATATTTACAACCTACTACAGCATGAACACCCGAACGCGCCCGGAGGAGGTACCGGCGGGTATAGTGACCAGAATGCGATGGGGGGCGGCCAGCAGAACCAGAACATCCCGCCGTCCATAGCACTCGGGCCTGGTGGACAGCAAGCGCCCGTGCACTCGGGGCACTCCACCACCGGCAAGATCGAGTCCGCGATTGGTGGCATGATTGGGAGCAAGGCACTCAAGGCCAAGGGTCTGCAGAAGGAGCAGGAAGCGCAGGCATACAAAGTCCAGGGCGCCGAGCTTGGTGAGGCGGAGAGGCTCGAGAAGGAGGCTTTGATGCGGCGTGAGCGTGCTGTTGCCCATGGAGCGCATCCGGACCACCGACACCTGGGAGGGGTGGCACCCGGGAGTGCGGGAGGAGGTGCGGGATTCTAAGCGCGTTAACTTTCCACGAAAAACAAAAATATACCTGTGTAATCAATTTGTAATTGTATGTATGAGAATTAGTTGTATTGTTAATAAGGATTCCCAATGTGATACTTACGGAGTGACATCCACAATGTTTAACTTGAGTGCGTCCAACTGGCTTTGCAAGTCGGATAAACATGAACAGCGAGGTCGGTATCTCGTGATTGAGACAAAACAAATACAAACGTTTTATAGATACGCATATCATTACGAGCGACTGATTCCGGTGAGCTTATGAAGCCTGATGCATGATGTTGTGAGCCCTGCAGCTGGTGGTTTGCGGTCGAGGAAAGAGCGGTAGTATATACTTGGACCCCGATTGACGCGTTACATAGCTCGTGGGCGGTAGATGCTGTGCCCCGTAGTCCCCTTGACATTCAGCGTGCAGGGAAGCTTTCCAGAATATGATACAGTACACATGCTAAGATCCACACCTTACAAGCCAGAAAGCCAGACTTGCTGAACTATCCACAACAGCAATTCATTGTCGTCGTGCCTCAGCCTCTTGTTCAGCCTGCACTTTAGCCTCTCGCTGCACCTCTTCAACCTCTAGCTCGGCCCGCTCTTTAACCTCTTCAGCCCCTCGTTCAAGCCGTGTTTCAATCTCTCGTTTGTTCTAAGAACCATAGCTGTTAATTGACAGCCAGAAAAGTATGAGCTAACCGAGACTTACCCCCTTCC
>KV417770.1:23567-36488 GCA_001630335.1 Athelia psychrophila
CCGGGTCCGAGGACATCATCCAGCGCGCGATGCTCGGCATGGACGAGGACGAGTACGACGCCGCGCAGCCCGAGGAGGGCGGGTACTACGTGCCGGTGGTCGTCTCGCCGCCGCGCGAGGACACGGACAAGAAGGGCGCCAAGGCGCTCGTGTTCGACGCGGTGTTCCACACGAGCGTGAAGGGGCGCGCGACGCGCGATGAGGCGTTCAAGGCGTTTGTCGTCGGTGAGTGCGCGTGCCGGGGCATTCGTTATCCTTTTCCCCGAGCTTGCGAGCTGTATCGTCTGCGAGCATCCCGATTCCCCATTCCGATCCCTTCTGACATTGTGCGGGGCCCACGCTGACTCCCGCCCACCGCAGAACTCGCCCTCCAGCGCATCGAGGCCCAGTCGCACGCCGGCGGGCTGCAGCTCTCCCGCCAGATCGGCACGCCCAATCTCGCGAGCAAGGGCGCCCTCGTGCCGCGCCGCGTGCAGATCCCCACCGCGCTCTTCGCCGGCGCCTCGTCCCCGACTGCTGTTGCCCCAGATGCCCTTAATATAACTGGAACTGGAACCGGGGCCGCAGGGAAGGCAAAGGGGAAGAAGCTCATCGAGGAGGTTGAAGTTGAAGGCCCGCCGAATTCGAAAGGGATACTAAAGGGGGAGGAGAAGAACGGGAGCGCGAAGGCGAAGACGAAGACGAATGTAAAAGGCATCCTCAAGCCCGCCCCCGTCCCCCCAAAAGACGCGGGGCCGACGACCCCGCGGTGGAGCTGGGCGAAGGCGGGGACGCGAATCAAGATCACCATCGCCGTACCGCTGCTCGTAAGCCCCTTCTCCTCCTTGATTCCCAATACAACACATAACCCCCAATACCAATATGTTTTCGATTACTTATGATTACGAGCGCTAACGATAACGATCCGTGCAGACCCACGCACACATCCCGAGGGCGGCGCTCGATCTCGAGCCGCGCCGCATCCTCCTCGCTATCCCCGGGCTCTACGCGCTCGACGTCCCCCTCGACGCGCCCGACGCCGAGCTCGTCGCCGCGACTGCTCACCTTGATAGCGATCGGGGCAGCTGGGAGACGGGCGCGCTGGGTCTGAAGCGCGCGCGGGACCTCGACGTCGAGGGGGCAAAGGCGGAGTGGCGGGTGGAGGAGGGGTGTCTGGTCGTGTACGCGTAGGCGTCTGTCTTCACTGGTGTGTAGCCTTGGGAATGAAATCAGGCCTTGTTCACGCCTTGCCTACACCTTGCATTCTGTCTGCACACCGCACCAGATTTCCGCAACTCGCGTCTATAGGCTACATGGTGCACACCATTCCGACGGCCCCCACGCCCAGCGCCGCGCCCGCCAACACCGTGAGCACCGACGCCGACGCGCTGATCTGCTACGGGACCGGGCCGCCCCACCCGGCGGGGAGCGTCAGCGCGATGAAAGCGACGGGGAGGGTGATGTTGGAGGGGAAGGCGATGCATGCTGCGCTGTACGCTGTGGGTGCCGAGTCAGGACGGCTACTCGCGGCTATCACCATCATATGAGGTACCCTGATAACCTGCAGCTGCTGGTGAATATGCAGAGAGTCCTACAAGGATGGGCAAATAGATCCGAGGATACCCCCCTTTCTTTCCCTTTTTCATTTCTTTTCATTCCAATTAATCAATTCACCACCCAGGTCCCACACGAAAACCGAGCCTTAGCTCACAACGTGCCTGCGGCTCTGAGGCTGCGAGGAGCAAATGACAGAAGGGAGGAGGGGTGTCTGGTTGTGTACGCGTAGGCGTAGGTCTTCGCTGGTGTGTAGCCTTGGGAATGAAATCGCGCCTTGTTCACGCGCTGCCTGCACCTTGCATTCTGTGCACACTGCACCAGATTTCCGCAACTCGCGTCTATAGGCTTCATGGTGCACACCATGCCAACAGCCCCCATTCCCAGCATCGCGTCCACCACCAGTGTGAGCACCGTCGCCGGCACGCGGAGCTGCTGCGAGACCGGGCCGTCTCACCCCACGGGGAGTGCCAGCGCGATGGACGCGGTGGGGAGGGGGATGTTGGAGGGGGAGGCGATGCATGTTGTGCCGTATGCCGTGGGGGCCGAGTCAGGTTCAGTTTGGATGGCTACTCGTGGCTATTACCAACATATGAGGTGCCCTGAATACTGTATAACCTGCTGGTGAATGCGCTACAAGGATGGGCAAATAGATACAAGGATACCCCCCTTTCTTTCCCTTTTTCTTTTCTTTTTAATTAATCAATTCATTCCACCAACACGCAAACCGAGCCTGCATTGGTGGCTTAGGCGGTTCGGCGGGAGCCCACTGCGTGTTCTGCCAGATAAATTCGGAAGGCATAGATAGATACATGGATTGATATGGAAGTGAAGCAGTAAAAAGACTATCGAGATGAGATCAGATGTGAGGTATAAAAGTAGTCCACTGAATGGTCTGGTATGCGCCAGCGGGGAGTGCACTCAGTGATGTAAACGAGAGGATGATGAGAATGAGGCGAGCGGCGACATAAATGATGGCAATGGGGGTGTATAGGGCGCCAAGGATGAGACCGGCATCCAAATTGACACACTGCTTGATCATCTCGGGCACAATGGCTCCCACAGCGAGAGCGACTGGAACAATGATGATGGCGATGGCGGACGACCGCCACAGCTGCAGTTCGAGGTGTGTTTGGAACTCGGAGTTCCAGGCCATGCAGTGCACTGCCCCAAACACCATCGCCACAAAAAGTGCAATCATGTCGGCGGGAAACACGTCATCGTCGGTGTTCCCGGCCCAAAATGTCGGGACTCGCTTGCATTTGCGCAAGTCCCAAGGGGCATGCACTGGAGCGCTCCGTGAAACCAGGCCTAACCGTGTGGTCGTGGGAAAGTGGCTGTGCCACGCGCGAGATAATTGAGCTTGTATTCCGGAACGCACTGATTTGTACATTTCTCTTGCTCATTCACATTCTACATAACCTCAACATAATATACATATAAGTGTGCCTACTGGGAGGACTCCTGGGGCTGAAACTGTCTCGGTTTGTTTTGATAATGGTCAAATAGAGCTATCTTCTGTTATTGACCCAATCACTCATACAGATGACTTGTGATCTCTGCGGAACTGCAATTAACCCAGCCAAGAGAAGAGAGAACTACACTGGGCTGGAGAAGACACAGCAATATTCCTGACAGTGATGGGAGATGTTGGGTTGACAAAAAGAAGGTCAGACACCGTTTCAAGCTCAATTTCAGATACCCATGTTGATAAAAGGCCAAGAATGGTACATATCAGAGTACATAATATTTTATGAATTTACTGCACCATAAAATCATGAGAGACACTGTAAATACATAGCTTACCTCCAATGCTAGAGCCTGTGGCGCGAAATTGCAGCCAGACTTGAGACACGTGTGGCACAGCCACTTTCCCACGACCACACGGTTAGGCCTGGTTTCACGGAGCGCTCCAGTGCATGCCCCTTGGCAAGTCCACATAGTCGTCCTGCGCTCCGATTACGTACATGGTGATCCGCTCCCCAATTGAATGATAGCCGGATGCTCCACTGTCCCTAACATCCTCTACCGGCACGCGAACCACACAGCTAACATTCAGTGGCTTGTTCCACCAAACGATGTACATGGCCACTGTCATGACCGTGTATGCGAGTGTCATAATCTCCAGACTCGTCACTGGCAGGTCCTCTGCGTGTCGTACAATGCACTGCATTACAAACCATAATGTCTGGATGATGGCGACTCCTTTGGACAATGTATCGCCTTTGCTCCGGTCGGAGATCTCCTCCGCTGTGGGTGGCACAAGGTGGCCGCGCTTGACAAGCTCAATGACGTCTTTCGGAGATAGAGGATGTAGTGACCCGTGACTGTTATAAAACTGGAATCCACCCATGATGGCCAAGAAAGTGTGTGACATCCCCCAGCCTGCACGAGATATTAGTACACTTCCAATCCAAATTATTTGGTACGCACACTTATCTGCCTTTGCAACACTTTGTGCAGCGGCAAATTGGTCACATTGACTGCCTCCCGCGACACATTTTTCGCATTTGTCAACAGCTCTGCGTGTACCAGTGGGATGGCGATTGTTGAGCTGAATATCTGAGCTCTCAGCAACCTCTTCCGCGCCCCTCTTTGGGTGTGAAACCGTTGAGTATCTCTCGTTTCGCGCCTCTATTGCCTCCAATCTAGCTATCTCGAGCTCCCGGGCCAACCTCCGAGCCCCAAAGGCCTGCCGCAATGCCCAAGCCAGTATCCACTCCGGTGCGAGCAAGGCTACAACGAAGGCGATGGCAGATTCCCTGTGATCGAGAACGAAATCCCAGGCCCGCTGGGCGGTTCTCACGAAGACGTTGCGATGCCAGGATGGCTCTGGCTTTGGTGCCGGGACGTTACGGTGAACTGCGAACCAGACACACGCGAGGATCGTCACGAGACAGCTCACGACGATCTGATTCAGTGTTCTACATTGCTTGATATCGGTGCAGCTCTGCGAAGCGGCGGTGACGGTGGTGAGATCAGAGATTTTAAATGAGGAGTTGTTGGCGGTGGGAATGGAAGTGATGTTTGTGTCGACAGCGCGGGCATCGACGGCACTGAGAGCAGTCACGACTAGAGAGATGGTCCAAGTGAATAAAGGTAGCATAGGTGTTTAGTTGGGAAAGTGCTTTCGATTCGGAGCTTGGAATGTGCAACTTCAGAGGTTTGAAGGCGACGGTTGGCGATAGATATAAGCACGAACGTGCAGAGAAGTGCAAATGCGCATCGGGGGTTGCAGATGTAAGCGGCTAGCTTGTAATTCTGAAGAGCGGTAGATCCCAGGGTAGGTCCATTAATGTGGCGTCCCGCAACGCGAGGTGCACCGCTGGGTAGCCTTTCGAGCGTCCAGCGGGACGGCATCCACGATCTGTCGTGATTGGGCTACTACACCTCCGAAAATAGTCGTAGATGCTCAGGGGGCCCCAACGATAAAGAATGGTGATGCATACAAGTGCCATTGCAGAACAAAGCGCAAGCTCGCCTCGAGGAGTCAGGGCACACGGAACTAAGCGGCCAGCGTGAAGAGCGGTAGATCCCGATCATTTGGCATTCCGGAACGCTCTGGTCAGCGTGTAGATTCGAATTACAGCCAAGTTGGAAACGATAGGTACAAGTTTTGAGAGGTATGGTTCGATTAGTGTTATTACGTGATGTCGTAACGCACCATATTTAGTATGATTCTGGACCTATGCTGTTTCTGTTTGTACATTGCCGGAACAAAGAAGTGGCGCTTCCAAACAGAGTAACCGATTACTGTTTGTTCCAACCCTCTCCGTCTCGCCTACAGCAGCTTGCAGCCCTCAAGCCGGACCACATTGCAATTTGAACCCCTTGAATCACACAGATCATGGGCACCAACCGTCTACGCATCCAGGCAAGATGAAATAGACGACGGTCGAGCTGTCAATGACCCAAAAACACTGCGATAACTGGGCCACCTACCTATTCGGGCAGCGCCACTTGTTTGTTCCGGCGATGTACAAACAGAAACATTATAGGTCTAGAATCGAAACATGTACCTATCGTTTCCAACTTAGATGTAAGTATAGTGGAGATACGCGGTGCAGATCCACTTCAAAATCGCAAGCTGAGGAGATAACTGGATGTCGTCCACATGCGGTTAATCGGAGAATGTGAAGACCGGTAGGTGCCAGAGTAGCTTCATGAATTTGGCATCCTACTCTGATGAGCGTGTGTCCAGCGAGCCTCCAGGCGCACATCCAGCCCTGGGGATAGAGATGCTTTTGAGGTTTCGAAAGCGATAGCCAGGATCGTTCTTACTTAGTTGGGCCACTGCGCCTCCCAAAGTGATCATCAATGTTCGGAGTGGCACGCTACTTCCGATCTGGCCTACTCTTCGTTGTGCAAGTTGTAAGCGCTGCTTAGCCTGAAGATAGTTATGATTGAATAAGCAAGGACGAGAAGAAGACGAGAAGAGCGAAAAGGGGGATGTTAGTGTATATGGTAAAATAAAGGAGGATATATTGAATACGGGAAGGGCAGCATCGTCGCCGGCACGCGGAGCTGCTGCGAGACCGGGCCGTCCCACCCCGCGGGGAGCGTCAGCACGATGGACGCGGCGGAGAGCGTGATGTTGGACGGGACGCGAGGCATGCTGCGATGTATGCTGTGGGAGCCAAGTCAGGTTCAGTTTGGATGGCTACTCGAGAGGGAAAGGGCAGAAAGAGGCGAATGGATAAGGGAAGGGGAGAAGGGGAAGGACAAGACACAAGACACAAGAAATATAAGCAAGCGCGCCTGTTTGCCCCACGCGCAGATCGGGCGGGACGACATTGGCATCGATGAGCGGCGAGCACGGCGAGGCACTGCGTGCATGACAGGACTGTCGCGACCGTGCCCGCGTCAACGGTCGCACATGCACGCGAAGTCTGATCGAGATGAATTGCCACATAAATGGCGGCTTGACGGTGTTGTGGCGCGGTGTGCAGCAAATCCGGTGCTAACCCGGGTTACTGTTTTCTACCGACGCGAGCGTAGGGGTTCTGCTGCTGCCGGGGGGTTGCTGGATAGGATTATCCCGGAGTTGGCTTCACCCATGGCGACGTGTTGAAGCAGTAGCTCTTCAATCTTGCTCTGAGCACCCGCCGCCGCCTGCGATGGTGTGAAATAAGGAGGTCCTTTGAGATTTACATAGGCGCCATGCTCGAGGAGCAGCTTGACCGTCTCGATGGAACCTTTCCATGCTGCTGCTCGTAATGCTCTCCCAAGATCTTCTCCCGGAAGATTTACATCGGCGCCATGTTTGAGGAGAAGCTTGACCACATCGATGTCACCTTTGGATGCTGCCGCCTGCAATGCGGTCCCATAATACCCGCTCAGGAGATTTACATCGGTGCCATGCTCGAGGAGAAGCTCGGTCATCTCGATGTGGCCATGCATCACTGCCTCCAGCAATACGGTCCTATAATGCCACCACCGGATATTTGGATCAGCGCCATGCTCAAGAAGAAACTTGACCGTCTTGATGGAACTTTGTCGTTGACCCGCTTGTAATGCGGTCCCATAACGCCCGCTCAGGAGATTCACGTCAGCCCCATGCTCGAGGAGCATCGTCATAATTTCAATGTGACCCCTCTCTGCTGCCGCCTGCAAAGCGGTCCCCAAACGACCTCCTAGGAGATTGGCATTTTCGCTGCACTCGAGAAGGCCCTCAACGACATGTCCCAGACCCATCCCAGAAGCATAGTAAAGGAATGATGCAACTTCATCGGCTGGTTTGCGAAGCCAAACATCCACTTCTTGATGGGAAGAATCTACCGGGGCATCTAGCTGATACATTTGAACCCAATTAACCAGCGCAGAATCAGAGCACTGCGCGGGTGTAAATAGTTTCAGAAGGAGTGTCTGAAGGGCAGGGAAGGTCCCAGTCTCCGTCAAGCCTAAATGCGAAGATTTGTACTCTGCTGCATATAGATGAAGCGGAAATGGGCCTTTCGTTGTCACCGGAATTTGAATGGAATCGGGTTTGCTGAAAATCCGCAAATAAGCCAAGCACGTTTGAGCGAGAGGCGAGCACTCATGGCGAACTGGGCAGCGGTGCCAGTCTTGATGCGGTCTGAAATGAGACATTCCTTGACAGAGAAGTGGGCTAGCTTCACGAAGCCTAAAGAAAACACCGTGAGTAACATCCAATTTCATAGTGTGCCAAAATACGTACCATCCGTCTTGGTGACCAATCCAGAGCATACAGTAAGGGCGATGGTGGGATCCGAGTATTTCAGGCCTGGATCATAGCACGGGCCATTTGCTGCATCCAAGTCCACCGATGGTACTTCCGCGATCTCTTTGAGCCTCAATTCACGAGCCGAGAATGCCAGCCAGTGAAGCATGTGAAGAAGTTCCTTTCGGCGAGGACTCCGGGTGAGAATTTGCTCGTACGTGTCTTCGAAGTCTTTCGGCAAGGTCTTGAGCTTTTCCTTGACCTCTCTCATGTTCATGCAACTCTGTAAACTGTCCATCTGTATCGCGACCCATCTAAACCTATTGCCGAATTCAGTTGCGATGAGCTAGTAGGGTATGATTCCCCTCACATTCCATCGGCGTCCCCCAGCAATGTGGCCTTGATAAGAATTCAGATCGGCTCTGTCCAGCGACTGATGAGAGAGAGCCGCCTGTCGAGGTAGTGGCTGATGTCTCTTTTCAACACCGAGCCCTGTAAATTTGTAGTATGGATGTTGCGGACGACCTCGAGGCGGCTTGTGATATCAGGCTCTGGTCGAGTCGTAGCCAGAACATGACATGTTGCGGAATTCCAGCTCGCCACTGTCTCTATCCATTGAAGCAACTCGATTCGATCCCCGCACTCGTCCAATGAATATACTATGATGTAGACGTCATCGAACACCCCAATCATTTGTTGAAGGGTCCCTTCGAGCGCTTGCGCTGATGGCGCCTCCCGCCCTTTGCCGTGTAATTGGTGCATGGCTTCGACGGCCCCAGGAATTCCGTCACAGCATGAACAGAGTTGAAAAAGGACTGATCACAAGAAGTTCTCATAGAGACACAGACCCTTGTTCGGGTTTCGGCCATCAAAGAAGAAGTAGGCCCAACCAGCTAGTGGTCGATTCGCGCACGGCCCTCTGACAGCTTCGATAATAGACGAGCTGTGATTACGAAGGTCAGCCACAATATATGGATGCGGCAATAATAAATCGCACGATAGAACTGTCTTTCCACATCCAGCTGGTAGCGATATCTTCAGTTTAAGACATAAAAGAGCAATATGGGAACTCACGCGCGTCGAAAATGCACAGGACAATATTGGGGTTTTCCTTCCACTCCGTGAACTGTGCGCCCTCAAGAAACCAGGCGCCAGTTCCTACTTCTCGTCTACGCAGTGCTGCGTTTAAGTTTTGAGATACATCAGGTGCCGATAGCCAGACGCGAATCATTTTATCTGGAGCAGCGTATACGTAGTTAGACAGGGCCATCGAAAATGCGAAGCTTAACGTACCCAGCTCTTTATCTTGTACAGCTTTCAAACACTCTTCAATTGACTCCAACACAGCATACATATCCACTCCTAACCCATCATTGATGTGGGTAACATGATCTCCAGCGACGTTCACTACGCTGGCATTTCCTGAGACACCTATGGTAGTAAGCGTCTGACGATGCAAGATGAGCATTCGCCGACTCAGATGTCAATTTCTAGCGAAAATACTAACTTGGAAGCCGTTTCTTGGGCGCTGTCTTGGTCCTTGGTCGGCATCCATCGATCGAGCTCGCTTAATGGCCAATGACGCAGCTGCATCGTAGTCAGAGCTTATGCGTTGTGTCATTAGTAAAGCTAGGGCGTACGTCTGGAGCTCGTAGCAAGCATTGAAGTAGATGGCGGATCACCAAGGAGCAGATACCCGGGTACACGGTCAGCCATGGTGGATATAAACAAGTGGGCGAAAGAGTCCTATCTGTGTGCTATACAGCTTAAAGTTAAAAGGCAATAGACACTCGCATTTGGGGTTTTTGGAGTTCCGTTTACTGCCTGAGCACCCACACCGGTATTTCGTCACAGCCTTGTGTTGCCTTGTCTCGCTGTGTTCCTAGTTCAGCTCAAAATGCAATTCGACGACCCTCGCCATCGCGGAAAAACATCGGATTCGCGACCTTTCGAATCCACAAACCATGCCTCGGCCTCGTTAAGCTGCATGACCTCTGCGGTTATCCTCAAGGTGCAGACCTCGTCGTCCATATCCTAGCAGGTGCTGCTTGTGCGCAACATCGTAGCGAACCTGCTCCCCGTCGATGCGGACACGACTCCTGCGGACTACAGCTTCTTCTTCTTCGGCGGAAACCTGATCTTGTTGGGAAAGTTGCTGTATTTCCGCAAGTATATGGACGTGGACGTCGCTATCGTGGATGTCTTCTTGAACTCGAGAGCGTTGCGAGCCCGATGCAGGTCGAGATCAAGGGCGCGGGGCTGATGGACCAGGAGCCGCCAGGGATGAGGAAGCTCTTCAATTGACGAGGACGGGCTGGCCATCCGATCGGATGCAATACGAGATGTCCTCTCACCACGGTCGAGCTCAAGCCCCCGGCTTCGTCGTCAAATCCAGCACAACCACCCCCTTCGTCCTCCCCCGCCCCCCCTGCAGCTGCATCTGCGCCCCGCAACCCGAACCTCCTCGAGCCAGCCGACGCAGCACAGACCGGCCTCCCCCTCCCCGCGGGCCTCAAAGTCTTCATCAACATCGCATGGGACACACACGTCCCCCCGCCCCCGGCCGGGTCCGAGGACATCATCCAGCGCGCGATGCTCAGCATGGACGAGGACGAGTATGACGCCGCGCAGCCCGAGGAGGGCGGGTACTACGTCCCGGTGGTCGTGTCGCCGCCGCGCGAGGACACGGACAAGAAGGGCGCCAAGGTGCTCGTGTTCGACGCGGTGTTCCACACGAGCGTGAAGGGGCGGGCGACGCACGATGAGGCGTTCAAGGTGTTTGTCGTTGGTGAGTGCGGGTGCCAGGGCATTGTCTTTCCCCGAGCTTGCGAGCTGTATCGTCTCTGCGAGCATCCCAATTCCCCATTCTGATCCCTTCTGACATCGTGCAGGGCCCACGCTGACCCTCGTCCACCGCAGAACTCGCCCTCCAGCGCATCGAGGCCCAGTCGCATGCTGGCGGGCTGCAGCTCTCCCGCCAGATCGGCACACCCAATCTCGCGAGCAAGGGCGCCCTCGCGCCCCGGCGCGTGCAGATCCCCAGCTCGCTCTTTGCCGCCGCCGCCGCTTCCGCTTCCCCGTCTCCTGCTGCCCCTGCTGCCCTCCATATAACGGGAACCGGGGCCGCAGGGAAGGCGAAGGGCAAGAAACTCATCGAGGAGGTTGAGGTTGAGGTCCCGCCGAGTTCGAAAGGGATGCTAAAGGGGGAGGTGAAGAATGGGAGTGCGAAGGCGAAGACGAATGTGAAAGGCATCCTCAAGCCCGCCCCCGTCCCCCCAAAGACGCGGGGCCGACGACCCCGCGGTGGAGCTGGACGAAGGCGGGGACGCGGATCAAGATCACCATCGCTGTGCCGCTGGTCGTAAGCCCTCACTTTCCTCAATCCCCAACACAACACACAACCCCCAATACCCATATATTTCCGATTACTTATGATTACGAGCGCTGACGATACCGATACGCACGCAGACACACACACACACATCCCGAGCGCGACCCTCGACCTCGAGCCGTGCCGCATCCTCCTCGCTATCCCCGGGCTCTACGCGCTCGACGTGCCCCTCGACGCGCCCGACGCCGAGCTCGTCGCCGCGAGCGCCCAGCTTGACAGCGACGGGACGGCGGCAGCGACAGCCGGCGGGGGCAGCGACAGCCGGCGGGGGCAGCTGGGAGGCGGGCGCGCTGGGGCTGAAGCGCGCGCGGGACCTCGACGTCGAGGGGGCACGGGCGGAGTGGCGGGTGGAGGAGGGGTGTCTGGTCGTGTACGCGTAGGCGTAGGCGTGCTGTCTGTCTTCACTGGTGTGTAGCCTGGAATGAAATCGCGCCTTGTTCACGCGCTGCCTACACCTTGCATTCTGTCCATACACCACACCAGATCCCCGTGACTCGCGCCTACATGGTGCACACCATCCCAACGCCCAGCACGCCCAGCACCGCGCCCACCACCACCGTGAGCACCGTCGCCGGCACACCAAGCTGCTGCGAGACCGGGCCGTCCCACCCCGCGGGGAGCGTCAGCGCGATGGACGCGGCGGGGAGTGTGATGTTGGACGGGGAAGGCATGCTGCACTGTACACTGTTGCGCCGAGTCAGGTTCAGTTTAGATGCTAGCTACTCGCGGCTATCCCCAATATTTGAGGTACCCTAAATACTGTATAACCTGCTGGTGAATGTGCAGAAAGCGCTACAAGGATGGGCAAATAGATACAAGGATACCCCCTCTCTTTTTCTTTCCTTTTCTTTTTAGTTAAACAAGGCATTCAATACGGAAGTGAAGCAGTAAAAAGACTATTGAGATGAAATCAAATGTGAGGTATATATGTGGTCCACTGAATGGTCTGGTATGCGCCGGCGGGGAGTGCTCTCAGTGATGTAAAGGAGAGGATGATGAGAATGAGGCGAGCGGCGACATAAATGATGGCAATGGGGGTGTATAGGGCGCCTATAAGGAGAAAGATATCAAAATCAACATGGTCATCAATCATCACGGCTACAATGTATCCCACGGCGAAAGCAACTGGAACAGCGATGATGGTGATGGCGGACGACCGCCACAGCTGCAGTTCGAGGTGTGTTTGGAACTCGGAGTACCAGGCCATGCAGTGCACTGCCCCAAACACCATCGCCACAAAAAGTGCAATCTTGTCGGCGATCGTGGCGACAGTAGCAATATTCAAGTCGGTGATGATGGTTTTGCCATCAGTTTTGCCATCTAATTTGGGGGTTTCGCCGAAGGTTCTGTCATCGTATTTGAAGGGTTTGCCATCAAATTTGATGGTCCCGGCCCAAAATGTCGGGACTCGCTTGCATTTGCTCAAGTCCACATAGCGGTCCTGCATTCCCATGACGTAATTGGTGATCCGCTCCCCAATTGAATGATAGTCGGGTGTTCCTCTGTTGTCAACATCCTCTACCGGCACGCGAACCGCACAGCTAACATTCAGTGGCTTGTCCATCAGGAAAATCCCAAACTCGCTTGGGAGCAGCTTATGACTACTTATAGCTCACTTATGGGCCAAAAGGCGCATAAGCATTCAAGTAGGTCTATTACTTATTTACTTTTCTTGCCAATGCCGCCCCAAGTATCAATAAGTAATGAAAAGCATCTATATCAAGCAGAGTCCAAGGGAAATATAAGTGCACATGTTTAAAAGCTCTCGCAAGTGAAAGTTATGGAAGAAAGTTATCAAAAGGCAAAGTGAAAAAGG
>KV417770.1:51179-80123 GCA_001630335.1 Athelia psychrophila
GCTAGTTCGTTCATTCCCATATATCGGGAGCTTTCCCAAATGACATCCACATTATTAGTCATTTGTCACGGTAATTATCCGTCCCCTTTACGCGTGGAGTAGCTTAAGGTACCCCAGGCCACGCACCGGTAGGAGCATTAGGTAGTCGTACAGCAGAAGTAAACCCACGGGTTTGAGCAGTAGCGACATTAAGACGTGCCCCCCTAGCATCAGCAGGACGACCTATGGGAGCAGGAGGGGCAGCCTGACGAGAAAGACGTATTGTCAAACAGACGGGAGCAGGAGCAGGAGCAGGAGCGAGACAAGCAGCCGTAGACTCAGTCACGGCATCTCCCCCTACAATCGCGCGCACGGAGCGGGTTACCCACCCAGCACTTCCCTCCCGAGCGACAGAAGCATAACCCGGGGGCGACAATGTGCTCTCTTGAAAGCACGTCGCTCGTGCTAGAACGAGTACAGCCTGAAGGAGTCCGGGAACTACAATCGCATCATCAGACGGTGGAGTGACGGGGTTTCTGGGAGCGACTTTCGCTACGACCGTCAACTGGCGAACGGACTTTGTCCTAACTACAGCCGGAACTACTCGAAAGGTGAGAAGCGGAACAGAAGGTACTAGCACGCCTAACACTAGAACACCAATCGCTGATCTCAGTTCCGAGCGAGGTTCCGACGCTGTCGGTCCCGCTCGCGTCCCTCTCCGAGACCCACTCCCCACGACCCCAGTAGGCTCGGGCCCTTGTAAGGTGCTTCGGTCCCCCGCCTTCTATGCTTGTTGATTTTGCATCACTTTCTTTACTTGACCACTTCTTTCGCAATTATATGCATTTTCTGCTTGACATTGACCGCCTTTTAAGTCTTTCTTGTGGCGCTTGATGTACTTTTACTTCTCAGGACACTTGCAGAGTTCGTCGCTTCGATGCTTTTCGAAATTGACAGTGTTTATACTTTGGATGCTTTTATGCTTCATTACCTTATGCTGCAATCTTTGCATCTCAGTTTACTTGCGGATTTCATTGCTTAGACGCCTTTTGAAGTTGGTGGTGTTCATACTTTCAATGCTTTCACTCTTTATCACCTTATGCTGCAATCTTTACATCTCAGATTCCGTTACTTATACGCCTTTCAAAGTTGACATTGTTTTTACTTTCAACACTTTCGCACTTTATTACCTTATACTGCCATATATGTTATAAGTAGCTCTCCAAGTAGACCACAAGTACGAGGATCTACTTATGCGCTTGGGCGAATAAGTACACCGAAAGCACACATAAGTAGTCTAAAAGCATGTTTGGGATTTTCCTGATGTCCCACCAAGCAATGTACATGGCCACTGTCATGACCGTGTATGCGAGTGTCATAATCTCCAGGCTCGTCACTGGCAGGTCCTCTGTGTGTCGTACAATGCACTGCATCGCAAACCATAATGTCTGGATGATGGCGACTCCTTTGGACAATGCATCGCCTTTGCTTTGGTTGGAGATCTCCTCCGCTGTGGGTGGCACGAGGTGGCCACGCCGGACAAGCTCGACAACGTCATTCGGAGATAGAGGACGTAGCGGTCCGTGACCGTCATAAAACAGGAATCCACCCATGACGGCCAAGAAAGCGTGTGACATCCCCCAGCCTGCACGAGATATTAGTACACTTCCAATACAAAGTATTTGGTACGCACACTGATCTGCCTTGGCAACACTTTGTGCAGCGGCAAATTGGTCACATTGACTGCCTCGTGTGACACATTTTTCGCATTTGTCAACAGCTCTGCGTGTTCCAGCGGGATGGCGATTGATGAGCTGAATAGGTGCATTGTCCGTGTGGCGCACTGCAGACTTGTCAAGGCTCGAGGGACCATCTGAGCTCCCAGCGACCGCTTCCGCGTCCCTCTCTAAGCGTGAAACCATTGAGTATATCTTGTTTTGCGTCTTTATTGCCTCCAATTTAGCTCTCTCGAGCTTCTCGGTCAAATTCCAAGCCGCAATGGCCTGCCGCAATGCCCAAGCCAGTATCCACTCCGGCGCAAGCAGGGCTACAACGAAGACGATGGCGGATTCCCTTTGGTCGAGAATGAGATCCCGGGCCCGCCGGACGGTTTGCATGAAGACATTGCCATGCCGGTATGGCTTTGGCTTTGGTGCCGGGACGTTCCGGTGAACTGCGAACCAGACGCACGCGAGGATCGTGACGAGACAGCTCACGACGATCTGGTCCATGGTTCTGCATTGCTTGATGTCGGTGCAGCTCTGCGCAGCGGCGGTAACATTGGTGAGATCGGAGATTTGGAATGAGGAGTTGTTGGCAGTGGGAATGGAAGTGATGTTGGTGTCGACAGGGCGGGCATCGACACCACTAAGAGCAATCACGACCAGAGAGGTGGTCCAAGAGGATAAAGGTAGCATAGTGTAGAATTGGGAGAGCGTTCTCGATTTGGAGCTTTGAATGTGCGACTTCAGAGAAGATGGGGGTTTGAACTTGAAGGCGACGGTTGGCGATATGTATAAGCACGAATGCGCAGCGAGGTGCAAATGTGCATCGAGGGTTGCAGATATAAGCAGCTAGCTTGTAATTGTGAGGAGTGGTAGATCGCAGGGTGGGTCCGTTAATGTAGCGTCCCGCTCTGATCTGCGCGGCGAACGCGAGGTGCACCGCTGGGTAGTCTTTTGAGCGTGCAGCGCGATGGCATCCAAGATCCGCCGGGATTGGGCCACTACGCATCCGGAAACAGTCGTAGATGCTCAGGCTCAGGGGGGCTTCACGGGTAAAGAATGGTGATGCATACCAGTGCAATCGCAGAACAAAGCACAAGCGCGCCTTGAGGAGTATGGACACGCGGAACTAAGCGACCAGCGTGAAGAGCGGTAGATCCCGTTTGTTTGGCATTCTGCTCCAGTCGGCGTGCAGATTCGAATTAAGTATAGCGGAGATACGCGGTACAGGTCCGCTTCGAAGTCACAAGCTAAGGAGATACTGTACCATTTCGACCAAGTGTTCACGGGTTGTTACATGTTACCAGTTCAGTCGCTATGGGATGCAGTTCAAAGTCAATGGCTACCTGTTACGGGTTCAAAATGTGTTCAGTTCGGATATTTTAATTCTTGAAAGAGGGCACCGGGCTGCAGGCAAGTCGGGGAGACATGCAGTTGCTGAATGGGAGCAGCACTGAGGAGTCTTTCGGTGATATAGCACGGTGGCTCCCTTCACTTGTTCAAAATTTGCGCGTGAAGTTTTTTTTTTTTGAAAGAAGTCACGAATGTTACTAATATTTGATCTAGTTCAGCTCATCGCGTTACCCGTTACAAGCCGAGACAGGTGTTCAGTTCACGGTACCCTGTTACCCGTTACTGAACACTTGGTCGAAATGGTACAGTAGCTGGATATCGTCCGCATGCGGTCAATCGGAGAATGTGAAGACCGGTACTAGTGCCAGAGTAGCTTCATGAATTTCGCATCCTGCTCTGATGCGCGTGTGTCCAGCGAGCCTCCAGGCACACATCCAGCCCCGGGGACATAGATGCTTTTGAGGTTTCGAAAGCGACAGGACCCTTCTTACTTAGTTGGGCCACTGCGCCTCCCAAAGTGGTCATAGATGTTCGGAGCGGCACCCTATTTCCGATCTGGCCTACTCTTCGTTGTGCAAGCTGTAAGCACTGTTTAGCCTGAAGATAGTTATGATTGAATAAGCAAGGACGAAAAGAAGACGAGAAGAGCGAGAAGGGGGGAGATAGTGTATATGGTAAAATAAGGAGGATATATTGAATAAGGGGAGGGAATGGGAGAGTGAATAGACTACTCTTTGAATCGCTTGAGTGGGGTAATGCAGTAGGGAACGACGAGACGAGACTGGAGGATACGTGCAGTACTAATAAGCGAGAGGGTGTGTAAATATGTAGAGGAACTGATGGAATAGAGAGACACAAGACAAGAAGAAGTGGGGAGAGGCAGGAATCACGTCGTGGTAGCGGGAAGTAGGGCGGAAGATGAAGGTATATATAGTGTATGGATAGACGAGCGAAGTGCCGATAGCCGACGTGCAAAGGGCAGGAACGAAGTTGAAAAGGGGGAACCGAAGTGCGGGAGAGCAGACCGGAAAGGATGGGACAATGGGATATGGGGACCAGATGGGAGAGAAGGGGACGCGAGAATAAGAGGCAGAAGCAGGAGGTGACATACCAGCAGAAACAAGAAGCAGAGGGCTAGAAAAGGGAGGGAACAAAAAGGTAAATGACCCGCGAAGAAGGAATACGCACCCATGAGTGACTCTTGTGATATTGCGAAGAAGCCCTCGAAGAATTGCTAAAACTTGCGTCACGGTCTGCCCACAGTTGCAGCTACAATGCAACGTCTGAAAGCGAAGCTGCCTCTATAAAGCCTCCAACGAGATGCAGGCTGCCCGTCACCAGTGCGTAGACACCTGCGGTACCGGCCTCTTGACCAATCCGGTTGATAAACTGTACTGCATGCTCGATGATGGGTAATACGTGCGCATGAGACGATGGGAACACAGGTTTCAAGCCGGACCAGGCTGATGCTAGCTCCCGCTGTGTCGTTAGTCTATCTTCGTCTGTAGCGGATAGGGAAACAAGATCTAGAAAAACAGTTAACATTCTTGTTAGTTGCTTGGACAAGCACAACGCGTTCACCACCTACCGCGATTAGAAGCGCCATCGATATAGGTCGTGTTTGTGCAAAAGATGACGTGGTCGAAAAACATCTCTGGGTCCTCGTCTCGTCCGTATAATTTCAGCTGATCAAGTTTAGCAGCATTCATAGCTCTCAAAAGTGACGGTCCTGAGCGCCCATGCGTGATATTAAACACTAGGATGTGAGCCGGCCGATGACTGTGGGCAATCAGTCATACTTCGTATGCAAGGAAGCGGTTCCACGTACGAGGCTTCTCGGGGAATACCGACACCAGGACTGACGAACCAGCGAATGCAACAATCGAGGCTCTCTATTGTGTGCGTCCCGTCCAAGAACCATGTCATCCGGCCCTTGGGATCCTGTATAATCTGGCATCGCCCTGGCCATCGGACTTGTTCGAGCCCCTCGACGAATGCCTTTGAGAGTGTGGGTTCCGATTTCAGAGATTTTTTGACCTCCAAGATTTTTTGGGCCATCGCCACCGCAAGACAGGCATTCAAAACCTGATGCGCACCGGCCAGTCCTGTATAACTAGCATGAGTAATTGAATATATTTTGTTTGGGATATGTGATATGTACCGAGCTTTATATTAGATAGACCTGCCGCGGGCACTATCACAAACTCAGATGCCTGTCACACAGAAGGGTCAGCAAACGAGCAACTTATTACGGGCGAGGAAGACCTTGAGTTCTTCTGCACGCTTCCGGAGGACCTCCATTGCATCATCGGGCTGGTTGACTGGCAATGCTGGCACGCCTTCCTACATTTCACATTAGCCACCGCACATTTCAATGTATATGCCCCCCTTTTGCTACACAATCTCAGGTAATGTGTTACCCAGAACTCCTTGATGGTCTAAGCCTAGCGAAGTGATGCCGGCGACGATGGATTTAGGAACGATGTTGGTGCTATCGTAGGTGCCGCCTATGCCTACTTCGAGGATCATCGCGTCCACCTATACTAGATGAGCTCATGAAAAATTGAAACGAGAGTTGAGGCGTTACCTTGAGTGTGTAAAAAACGTGGAATGCTACGAGGTAAGAAACGGAAGTACATGGGTTTCGCAGGAGTGTCTGGAGAGTGTCTCTGGAAAGCCTTCTGATACGTTCCCCGACGGCCACAATGTGGGGTGAAGTGTACAGTCCTTTGATCAAATGAGTCAATCATGTCGAGTCAAACTTTCGGGAAGAAAGGGAGTATAGTTCATACCAATTTTCCAGTCAGGCTTTGCTTTGCACAATATAGAGCTGGTGAATGCGCTGGTCGAGCCCTTGCCTTTGGTGCCAGTGACATGTATCACATTCAATTTATTGAGATCGTCAGGCTAAAAGCATCATTCAATCACGACCAAATGCCATTTACGCCGAGTTGTGTTGCATTCACACATCTCACCACACGCGTTGTCCATAAAGCTCGACGAGTGTGGGGGGCGGATTGGTACCGCCTATATCCGGAAGACCAACTTCGATCTCGTTGTTCCCACACCATACCGCGAGAGACGGATGGTGGTTGAGACGGTGCACGTATTATGCAGCTTCGGTGAACACATTCTCGACAAAAGGTGCTGCAGTGGGATAGGCGGTGTCTGAGAATTCTGGAAGGATATCAGCACCGCGATTGGTGGAGTAGACGGGAAACACTTACGCAGCTCGGTCCATGGCTTGAGACCCATTTCGTCCGCGAAGTCGAACGCATAATCTGAGCAAATATGCACCGCTGGCCCAGACTCTCGACGTGTTTTGGGTCTACAAGCACAACAGTCAGCATCGTTGTGCATGCCAGAAAACACACAACTCACGCCAACAACTACCGCCTCAAACAAAGTCTGAACGTCGAATACATTCTTCTCCCTCTTATCCTATTCTGCCTGCACCGCCAGAGTATTTTGCGCCCGTGACATAGCACGCTAGCGGCGTGTTCTGTAAGAGAAAGAGGGGAGTCAATTGCTAGATTACATCATAAGGTAAGCAGGCGGGCGTACCTCTGCTTGGACGCGTTAGAACTCAGTCGGACTCGCGACAGTAATGGGAAGCCTTGGGATGTTGTTGAAAGAGCCGGGAGTGGGCGACGGCGCGTGGCCGGACGGGCGATACAGGGCCCAGATTATGTGTTGGCCACGCAAAGCCTAGTTGGACTCACGCACAACCAAATTGCGAGAGGGAAGCAATTGCCGCCGAGCAGGTACGCCGCATTGTTGTGTGTTGAGTGGCTGTAGGTAGGGAGGTCAGTACAAATGTCATGAGAGCGTGTCAGAACTCACTTGTGCTGCACACCAACACGCGGTTCCTTGGTGTGACAGTTATGCTTCGAGTGCCGATCCCTTCGAAGAAGGCGAAGAAGCAGAGAAGCGGTGCCCGATTGGATCGATCCGCCCTGGAGGCGGACGGACGTGCACGAAGTTGGATATAACAAGGCGTGGGAGGCTGGGACGAGGCAATCGAGACGGTTGCGGAGGAGGCCAAAAGTTGATGCCAGACTGTGGTGAAGGCAGTACCGGCGGCCCTAAGTCGGGGCGCCTCTCATCACATGTGCGATCCAGGGCCTACGGTGAGTCCCTTGGCTCAAGCTATGCGACGGACAGTGGTCGGTCCTGTCCCATGGTGCTCAAGTACTGCTAGTGTCGAGTGTCGGGTGCGTGAGAGGAAAGTGCTCGACAACGAACTTTGTGCCAACATGCACACGTGTTCAAATAAACGCGCTTGTGGTAGTCTCATTATCGGAGCTTTAGATGGATATGCCGGGGTCCACCCGATGTCCTCAGGCTTCACCACCGTCGAGCTCAAACCCAACCTCGGCTTCGTCGTCAAATCCAGCACAACTACCCCTTTCGTCCTTCGCCGGTCCTCCACGTCTGAGCCCCGTACCTCGAACCTCCTCGAGCCGGTCGACCCACCGCCCGCGGGGCCGCCCTCCCTCTCCCCGCAGGCCCCAAAGTCTTCATCAACATCGCATGGGACGTGCACATCCCCCGCCCCCAGCTGGGTCCTAGGACATTGTATAGCGCGCGATGCTCGGCATGGACGAGGACGAGTACGACGTCGCGCAGCCCGAGGAGGGCGGGTACTACGTGCCAGTGGCACTCTCGCCGCCGCCAAAGGCGCTCGTGTTCGATGCAGTGTTCCACACGAGCTTGAAGGGGCGGGCGACGCGTAACGAGGCGCTCAAGGCGTCTGTCGTTGGTGAGTGCGCGCGTCGTGCTGTGCACAAGCCCACGCTGACCCCCGCCCGCCTAGAACTCGCCCTCTAGCGCATCGAGGCCCAGTCGCATGCCGGCGGCTTGCAGCTCTCCCGCTAGATCGGCACGCCCAACCTCGCGAGCAAGGGCGCCCTCGCGCCGCGGCGCGTGCAGATCCCCAGCGCGCTTTTCGCCGCCGCCTCTTCTGCTGCCTCTGATGCCCCTGATGTCCCGGACGCCCTCAATATAACTGGAACTGGAATTGGGACCGCGGGAAAGGCGAAGGGCAAGAAGCTCATCGAGGAGGTTGAGGTCGAGGTCCCGCCGAATTCCAAAAGGGAACTAAAGGGGGAGGCGAAAAACGGGAGCGCGAAGGCGAAGGCAAAGACGAATGTGAAAGGCATCCTCAAGCCCGCCCCCGCCCCCGCAAAGGACGCGGGACCGACGACCCCGCGGTGGAGCTGGGCGAAGGCGGGGACGCGGATCAAGATCACCATCGCCGTCCCGCTGCTCGTAAGCCTTTCCCTTCTGTCCCTTCCCCACCCTTCTCAGTCACTCGCACGCAATGGCTTTCCGATTATGATTACGAGCGCTAATGATGCTGATACGCACGCAGACCCACGCGCACATCCCAAGCGCGACCCTCGACCTCGAGCCGCGCCGCATCCTCCTCGCCGTGCCCGGGCTGTACGCGCTCGACGTCCCCCTCGACGCGCCCGACGCCGAGCTCGTCGCCGCGAGCGCCCAGCTTGACAGTGACGGGACGACGGCAGCGGCAGCCGGCGGGGGCGGCTGGGAGACGGGCGCGCTGGGGCTGAAGCGCGCGCGGGACCTCGACGTCGAGGGGGCACGGGCGGAGTGGCGGGTGGAGGAGGGGTGTCTGGTCGTGTACGCGTAGGCGTAGGCCGGTGTCTGTCTTCACTGACTTCACTGGCGTGTAGCCTTAGGAATGAAATCACGCCTTATTCACGCGCTGCCTACACCTTGCATTCTGTCTGCACACCGCACCAGATTTCCGCAATTCGCGCCTTATGCATAGGCTACATGGTGCACACCATTCCAACAGCCACCACGCCCGGCACCGCGCTCACCACCACCGTGAGCACCGTCGCCGGCACGCTGAACTGCTGCGAGACCGGGCCGTCCCACCCCGCGGGGAGCGCCAGCGCGATGGACGCGGCGGGGAGGGTGATGTTGGACGGGGACGCGAGGCTGCTGCGCTGTACGCTGTGTGGGGCCGAGTCAGGTTCAGTTTGGATGGCTACTCGTGGCTATCACCAACATATGAGGTGCCCTAAATACTGTATAACCTGCTGGTGAATGCGCTACAAGGATGGGCAAATAGATACAAGGATACCCCCCCTTTCTTTCCCTTTTTCTTTTCTTTATAATTAATCAATTCATTTCACCAACACGAAAACCGAGCCTGCATTGGTGGCTTAGGCGGTTCGGCGGGAGCCCACTGCGTGTTCTGTCAGATAAATTCGGAAGGCATAGATAGATACATGGATTGATATGGAGGTGAAGCAGTAAAAAGACTATCGAGATGGGATCAAATGTGAGGTATAAGTGTGGTCCACTGAATGGTCTGGTATGCGCCGGCGGGGAGTGCGCTTAGTGATGTGAATGAGAGGATGATGAGAATGAGGCGAGCGGCGACATAAATGATGGTAATGGGGGCGTATAGGGCGCCTAGGATGAGTTCAAAATCAAAATCAAAACGGTCCTCGATCATCCCAGCCACAATGAATCCCATAGCGAGAGCAACTGGAACAGTGATAATGGCGATGGCGGATGACCGCCACAGCTGCAGTTCGAGGTGTGTTTGGAACTCGGAGTGCCAGGCCATGCAGTGCACTGCGCCAAACACCATCGCCACCAAAAGTGCGATCATGTCGGCGATCGCGGCGTTACCTTCGGTGTCCCCGGCCCAAAATGTCGGGACTCGCTTGCATTTGCTCAGGTCCACAAGTGAGTCCTGATTTCCCACGACGTAATTGGCGATCCGGTCCCAAATTGAATCATAGCCGAGTGCTCCTCCGTTCTCGACATCCTCTACCGGCACGCGAACTGCACAGCTAACATTCAGTGGCTTGTGCCACCAAGCAATGTACATGGCCACTGTCATGACCGTGTATGCGAGTGTCATAATCTCCAGGCTCGTCACTGGCAGGTCCTCTGCGCGTCGTACAATGCACTGCATCACAAACCATAATGTCTGGATGATGGCGACTCCTTTGGACAATCCATCGCCTTTGCTTCGGTCGGAGATCTCCTCCGCTGTGGGTGGCACAAGGTGGCCGCGCCGGACAAGCTCGACGACGTCATCCGGATTTAGAGGACATAGTGGCCCGCGGCTGTTGTAAAACTGGAATCCACCCATGGTGGCCAAGAAAGCGTGTGACATCCCCCAGCCTGCACGAGATATTAGTACACTTCCAATACAGATTATTTGGTACGCACACTTATCAGCCTTTGCAACACTTTGTGCAGCGGCAAATTGGTCACATTGGCTGCCTTGCGCGACACATTTTTCGCATTTGTCAACAGCTCTGCGTGTACCAGTGGGATGGCGATTGACTGGGATGAGCTGAATATGTTCATTGTCCGTGTGGCTCGCTGTAGACCGGTCAAAGCCCGAGTGACCCTCTGAGCTCCCAGCAACCTCTTCCATGTCCCTCTCTGAGTGTGAAACCATTGAGTATCTCTTGTTTTGCGCCTCTATTGCCTCCAATCTAGCTATCTCGAGCTTCTCGGTCAATTCCCAAGCCACAAGGGCCTGCCGCAATGCCCAAGCCAGTATCCACTCCGGCGCGAGCAGGGCTACAACGAAGACGATGGCGGATTCCCTTTGGCCGAGAACGAGACCCCAGGCCCGCCGGGCGGTTTTCACGAAGACGCTGCCATGCCGGGGCTCTGGCTTTGGTGCCGGGACGTTCCGGTGAACTGCGAACCAGACGCACGCAAGGATCGTCACGAGACAGCTCACGACGATCTGGTCCATGGTTCTGCATCGCTTGATGTCGGTGCAGCTCTGCGCAGCGGCGGTGACGTTGGTGAGATCGGAGATTTGGAATGAGGAGTTATTGGCGGGGGGAATGGAAGTGATGTTGGTGTCGACGGCGCGGGCATCGACGCCACCGAGAGCAATCACGACTAGCGAGATGGTCCAAGAGGATAAAGGTAGCATGGGCGTTTAATTGGGAAAGTGTTTTCGATTTGGAGCTTGGAATGTGTGACTTCAGAGAAGATGGGGGTTTGAAGGCGACCGTTGGCGATAGATATAAGCACGAATGTGCAGCAAGGTGCAAGTGCGCATCGAGGTAAGCAGCTAGCTAGTAATTGTGAAGAGTGTTAGATCACAGGGTAGGCCCGTTAATGTGGCGTCCCGCTCTGATCTGCGCGGCGAACACGAGGTGCACCGCTGGGTAGCCTTTTGAACGTCAAGCGCGATGGCACCCAAGATCCGTCGTGGTTGGGCCACTACGCCTCCAGAAACAGTCGTAGATGCTCAGGCTCAGGGAGGCTTCACAGATAAAGAATGGTGACGCATACGAGTGCAATCGCAGAACAAAGCACCAGCTCGCCTCGAGGCTCGAGGAGTCAGGGCACACGGAACTAGGCGGCCAGCGTGAAGAGCGGTAGATCCCGTTCGTTTGGCATTCTGCTCTGGTCGGCGTGCAGATTCGAATTAAGCACAGCGGAGATACGCGGTACAGGTCCGCTTCGAAGTCGCAAGCCAAGGAGATAACTGGATATCGCCCGCATGCAGTCAATCGGAGAATGTGAAGACCGGTACTAGTGCCAGAGTAATTTTGCATCCTGCTCTGATGCGCGTGCGGCGAGCCTCCAGGCGCACATCCAGCCCCGGGGATATAGAGGCTTGAGCTCCATAGACAAAGCTGAGCGAGCGACAGGGGGAACATTGAAGACATCACGGAAATAATATGAAGAATGAACACCAAAAAGTGTCCAGATATTGTGAATGAAATGGAATAAGGGCACAAAGACCCGGGTTGCGAGCACTGATATATTGACAAAGGATATCCCAGATCATACAGCCATGAACATTTTAGACAAGATCCGCATATCCACATCAGTGAGCCCGTAAAACAGGAGCCAATGCCAGAAATGCGATTACTCTCTGGTTTAACGCGCCGGAGCACAACAGCAGTCGCGATGTCTAATATCAGTACGCCGACAGACGCCCGCCTGCTGCGAGAAGAATGGACCCGTTAGCCACACATCCAAGAAGTGGGGAGCAAAGAACCAACGCACCATACCCGAGTCCGCATGGTGCTTGTTCGCGTCGAGGTCCGCATGTCCGTCCGCATACGACGAGGGCTCCGAATCAACGATGGAGGCCGTATCTGCATCTGTCAGCCATGAGGGCTTCGTGGACCGAGGACTCTGGCGTCTCGAGCTGCTTGACCGCCGCCGTATCATCCTTCCGGGCTCGGAGTCGGTTTACTCCTGACGCGGGTCACTCGAGTTGTCGCGAAGGGATGGGGTACATAGTCGTGTGACCTCGTCGTGATCGTCGGCTCCCATGGTCTGCACTTCGCGCGAGCCAGAGCGAGGACGCCCGCCTGTGTTTGAGGTGGCGCGTTTCCGGCGATGTCGTGGTCGGTCAGAATCGGTGTTGAGACTTCTTGGGCTCGGCGCTGTTGCGAGTCCGCTGCGAACCCCCTTGGACCCGCCGCCTCCTGAGCCCAAACTCGACGCGGCGCCCTGTTGGCGCTGGAGTGGCGCCATCGTTGCAAGGCCCGCATCGAATTGAGCGGCAGTGTTGCCTAAGCTAGATTTAGGTAGTCTTCGCCTTTAACTTCCACTCTTCACTTGTGGATGAGAGGCGCTCCCTCTCCGTCGCCCACTCTTCACGGACGGAGGACCGCTGGCCTTCAGTCTTTTCCCATTTGGCAGGGATGTCGGTCGGAGACTTAGTCCCAGGCTGCGCTGATGTAGGCGCTGGCGGTGGTGGCGCTTCGACGACGGGCGGGGCTTGCTGGGTGGTTTGAACGAGGCTCTCGAGGGCGTTGATTTTGACTCGAGAGCGGAGATGGTGCTTTGGGCGGCAGTGCGCTGTACTTGGCGAGTGGTGGACGGGTCCAGCGCGGCTTCCAGGTGGATGTATAGCGCAGTCAGGCGCTCGGTCAAATCCTCCATAGTCATGGTATGCTTCGGGGAGGCTGAGCGTGGTGCTTCTCTTCATCCTGTGGATTCGACATTCTCAAGTGGGTTGGTTCTGGCGTGCGTAGGCGACCCAGTTCTAACCGCCGTCTTCGCCACTCCATGTTGTAGTGCGCGCTCCTCGTCCTCCTCGGCGAGGAGCTCCAGCTCGGGGAAACCACTGTGCAGATGTTGCGGGCGTCGTCGTCGTCGCCCGCGAGCTCCTCAACTTCCTCGTCCTTCAACAACCCCTTCTAGCCTTCGACCAGCGACCTCAGTGATGAAATCTCCCAATTGATGGCCTCGCGCTCCGCAGAAGCATCTTCGAGCGCCCGGACTTTGCTTACATGGCTGGCGAGGGAGGACCGGGTGTCGTGGAGCTGGGCCTGGAGCTCGATGAGTGCAAGTGGTGGGGCAATCGGCTCTGGGGATGATGATTAGGTGGTGGGTGGTCGTACTGGAGAGAGAGCTTGGGGATAGGAACCACAGTCGGTGCTGGCTCGGAGTTACGCTCACATCGCTACTGGGCCAGATGATGATCACGGGCAAGCTGGCCATGTTCGCGTCGAAGCCCATGGCGATCATGCCAAGGGAGGAGCTGAAGGTGCATCGGTGGTGACATTGAGTCTCCTGTTAGCCCATACGGCGATTTTGTTGTGAGGGACTGCGAGTTGGTGTTAGATAGGTATACACGGAGAGAGCAAGGGATGCACCTGTATAATGTCACAGCGCGAACTGCGCCGAGTGCGATGACAACACTCAGTCATGGCTGCTGCATAGGAAGAAGGGCTTAGCCGAAGCGGGCGATATGGCAGGGACTGCTGTACATGAGGTGTCGACCGACGTTGGTAGGGGCGCGACAGGCGAAGGGGAGCCAATGTTCGTGAAGGGGAGCGGCTGTTCGTGAAGGTGATGCTTGCGGCGACGGGTAGGCAGATTAATATTGAGGATTGAGACGACAGGAGAACGAAGGTCACATAATGTCTAGAAAATAATCGGCGACAGGCCTTTGGCAATTTAGACAGGGTTTCAATTGGACTTGATTGGACGTCTCCGCGATGCCCCTCTTTCTGTCAACAAGAAAACATGTGCGTACGTGTATACCACATTATCCACGAGGAAGACTGATTTTTCGAGGAACCACAATAATCTGTGCTGTACAGCTCTGCTCGTGCCAGTCGAGTCGATTCGGCATCGCCTTTCCCTAGACGCCCAAGACCCCTCGAGATCCCACAAGATAGCTTTCGTGCTCAAGGACGCAGCAACAAGCGCTGTAGCCACAATCGAGACAATCACGATATGATTGAAAAGTTGGTGTCGTTCGCCGTGCGCTCACGGGTCACATTCCTTCCGGGCAGACTTTTGCGGCGAATATTTAAAAAGGGAGGTGGAGTCAGAAGTACAAGGAGGAGTGCGCAAGCTGCGCCCAATACGTCGAAAACGCTGTCACAAACGTCATGCGATCTCTTGGGTCTCAGGATCCTCCCGGGATGGAAGATGTTAGGGAAAAGCTGAACGAACTGCTTGAGTGAGTCTCATCATCCACACATTTAACAGTCACGCGCTGAGCTCAGCGCGACATATCAGGTCCTTGGAGAGGGTCAAGGCCGAAATCTCCGGAATACAACTTCAAGCAAGCTTGCTGGGGCGTCTTCCATCTTCCGGGAAGGATCGTCAATCCATCGCCGATATGACGGCGCAAGTCCACGCTACTTTGACGCCTTTCAGCTCGCTGGTACGTTGCCAATTCCTCTACTTAGTCGACAGATTGTTTCCTGAACACCGTCTTAGCTGGGTGCTACAAATAGACTCGATGGAATGGATGCTGAGCAGCTTCTCGCGAGAATTATGGAGAGATATATGGGCACCACAGTCGTCGCGCAGTCTGTGACCCGTGGTAGCAAGAGCGTGCCAGCCAATCGAAATCTCTCTGAACACGTCGATGAGCTTGCAATTGTGCGATTTGATGGGGCAAGACCGGTCGCCGAACACTCGTTGAACTGCACTGGTAATGCGAGCATTGCCAATCACAGCGCTTCGGGCAGTCATGGCCCCGATGAGCCCGTGATGGCACAACCACTGGTATGTACAAGGCGACGGCTGGCGATAGATATAAGCACGAACATGCAGCGAGGTGCAAATGCGCATCGAGGTAAGCAGCTAGCTGGAGATTGTGAAGAGAGGTAGATCGCAGGGTAGGTCCGTTAATGTGGCGTCCCGCTCTGATCTGCGCGGCGAACCCGAGGTGAAGTTTGAACCGCTGGGTAGCCTTTTGAGCGTCCAGCGCGACAGTATCCAAGATCTGTCGTGATTGGGCCACTACGCCTCCGGAAACAGTCTTAGATGCTCAGGATCAGGGGGGCTTCACGGATAAAGAATGGTGATGCATACCAGTGCAATCGCAGAACAAAGCACAAGCGCGCCTCGAGGAGTAATGGCACACGGAACTAGGCGGCCAGCATGAAGAGCGGTAGATCCCGTTCGTGTGGCATTCTGCTCTGGTCGGCGTGCAGATTCGAATTAAGTACAGCGGAGATACGCGGTACAGGTCCGCTTCGAAGTCGCAAGCTCAGGAAATAGCTGGATATCGTCCGGATGCGGTCAATCGGAGAATGTGGAGACTGGTACTAGTACCAGAGTAGCTTCATGAATTTTGCATCCTGCTCTGATGCGCGTGCGTTCAGCGACTCCAGGCGCACATCCAGCCCCGGGGACATAGATGCTTTTGAGGTTTCGAAAGCGACAGGATCGTTCGTACTTAGTTGGGCCACTGCGCCTCCCAAAGTGGTCATAAATGTTCGGAGTAGCGCGCTGCTTCCGATCTAGCCTGCTCTTCGTTGTGCAAGTTGTAAGCGCTGCTTAGCCTGAAGACGGTTATGATTGAATAAGCAAGGACGAAAAGAAGACGAGAAGAGCGAGAAGGGGGATGTTGGTGTACATGGTAAGATAAAGGAGGATCTATTGAATAAAGGAAGGGAATGTGAATAGACTACCCTATGAATCGCTTGAGTGGAGTAATGCAGTAGGGAAAGGCGAGACGGGGCTGGAGGATACGTACAGTACTAGTAAACGAGAGGGATGTGTAAATATGTAGAGGAACTAATGGAAAAGGGAGACACAAGACAAGAAGAAGGGGGGAGAGGCAGGAATCACGTCGTGGTAGCGGGAAGTCAGGTGGAAGACGCAGGTATATATAATGTATGGATAGGCGAGCGAAGAACCGATAGCCGACGTGCAAAGGGCAGGAACGAAGTTGAAGAAGGGGAAGCGAAGTGCGGGAGAGAAGACAGGAAAGGATGGGACAATGGGATAAGGAGACCAGATGCGAGAGAAGGGGGCGCAAGAATAAGCAGCATAAGCAGCTGGAGGGGACATACCAGCAGAAACAAGAAGCGGAGGGCTAGAAAAGGAGGGAACAAGAGGGTAAATGACCCGCGAAGAAGGAATACGCACTCGGTGATTTCGTGATATCGCGAAGAAGCCGTCGAGCTCGAAGAATATGACGCCTGCACACGTTAAAGAGGCTGGGCGAACGTTGGCAAGAGAGATCTGCAAGAAGAAGACATGCTGGAGGTAGGGGGACTCACCTAGACCATCGACGTAGGCGGCAACTTGGCGGTCGGTATCCTTTCCCCAAGATGGTACCCCACGCATATCGAGAACATTCTGTCTTGTGTTGAGGAATCGGTCAATGAGCTCGTCGTGCGTGTCCGATATCCACTGGAGCGCTCCAGCGAGGTCAGTTTTCTGAATGTACATGACCACCGTGACCACATTGTAGTCGGCGTCGCCGCCAAGAACCTCCTTCCTGTAAGAGTACATGTCCTATATCATAGGTGAGAAAGTGTGCGAACTGGAGAGCTAGTGGATACCTACATTGACGAGGGTGGTCATGTCGGTGATGTCGTTGTTCAGCGAAACCATAGCTGGGTGCTGTGGGAGAGCATGATGCATCCGACTGGGCTGAAAGAAGGGGCACACACGACAACAAGCTAAGGCCTCGGTTGGAACTTGCAATTGGCCAAGTACCTAAGCACAACAGCACTGCAAATGACGTGTTAGTTTCAATGACTAGTGCAAATCGAGAATACTGACTGCATATCACGATGGAGGATCGACATCGACATAACAGAGGTCATCGTTGGGATTGTGCAATTCGCCATGTGCGTTGCTTCAAAGGAGCGGTCGGCAAATTTGAAGTTGAAACAGCGCTCCAACAATCGAATGCACGTGACAATGTACGCGTCTTTCCGACTCTTGAGCTTGTACTTACTCGGGACTCGGGATTCCTTGCATGGCTTCGCCGCGTCATGTTTTATTTACGCCCTACCTCAGGTCATGTCTTATCACGCTACAGGACCATACATATAGGTCACTAAGGCCCGCCTTGAGCTGCTTCAAGGAAATGGCCCTCGTTCAATTTCCACCACCTAGCTCTTGGATTCCCCATCTAACCCAGTGACATGCTTTGAAAAGGTGACTCAGTTACGAATATCTTGACCAAGATCGCGATACCAGTGTTCTTCCACGGCGCCGACGTCTTCACCACTGACTGACTGACTCACCCGCCGACCCGATCTACAGGCCAGTATGGACAAAACCAATAATGTCTTTCAGACCCCCGTCAGGTCTACTCATTTGTGTGAACACGGATGTAACCGCACTCTGCACGTATTCTTCGTAACTCGTGGACAAGGCGTACTACAAGGGACATTTGCAGTTTCGTGCAGATTGATCAATATCGTGTTTTGCAAGGGCGACGTCTACCTCATTTAAACGGGCAGGCACACAATGAGGGAATACATATTTCGCAGAAAGTAAATAACAGGGCAATTCCTATATAGCAGAAGACATCATACATTTTCAGCGCTTTATGACAGACCGAAACAATTCAAAGAAAGACTGCTTGCTATAACGGATACATTCATCAATTTCATTCAGATCACACATTCAAGAGCGAAAGTACTCACCAAGCTAAACAAACACCATAGTACACGAATGGCGCCCATATCTCCATTGTCACGGTTTTATCTTTTCGAAGTTGCGATACCGCGTAATGCAACACAGCGGCTGCTTCGGTTAGATCGATCTTGTCCAACCCGTTTTGCAGAAGATACCCGTAGGTGTGTTTGGCGATGACGGGGGCATCTTCATCCTGAATACTCCACATTGTGGCGATGACACTGGAAAATCCGGCAAACTGCATTCCAGCAGAGAGATGGATGGCTTCTCCAGGGGAATCCTAGAGCCCAGATGCTGACTCGCATGTCGAAAGGAACGCGAATCGAGCGGAAGCGAGGCGCTTGGCGGCGATCACAGATAGCTTCAGCCGTCCATCATGCAACGCGATTGCGCTCTCCATTCCGTTCCTTGTATCTTGCATTGCATGACAGGCGAAATGTACCCAAGAGCACGTGTTCAACGCGGTGGAAACTTCATCGACGGTGGCTTGGGCGCGGTCAAAGCGTTGTAAATTTGCTTTAGGCCAATCCGCTGCGATAACTGTCTGGATCACTGTGTTGACTTCAGCTGTGGCATGGGGAATGCGCGATTAACCTGGAGTGTCGGGTTGGCTTATGGCAAGCAGCATGGGAGGGCCACTAATGGCCTCGCTCTGTCGTTTCTGTGCTTCAGCGAGTGAGCTCAGGGTTGTCACATAGGAGGAAACAACAAGCTGGCCGGCATCGCCGGCGGCGTGGATTGGGACGAAAGTGAGTGGGCCGGTTCTCTGCACTACACCATCGGAAGTGGTAAGGTCTGTTCCTGTATCTGGTTTAAGAGTGTTGATGTCGATACTATCCAAGACTTCAGGCAGTGTTAATGAGCGCTGCCGATCTTGGAAGTCATCAGTCCTTTTTGGCTTCAGCTCTGTGTCGTTGGTGTGTTGTAACAACTTGGCCGCATCCACTTTGGACAATGGTACATGGCGAATTGGGTTGGTGCGGTCAGGGATGAGTACGTCGGCTCCAAGTCGGCTGATGTTTATGACGACGACACGTCCAGCGGCGGCAGCTCCACGAAGGCGATTGGATGGGTTCGGCTTGAGGAAGAATTCCAACCCTGGGAGCGACCTTATCTCCTTTATCAGCGATTCCCGCTTCAGGACTAGACCCCGATGATCTGCCAGTCGACGCTCGTATAGCTCGGTGTCATCGTCGGAAGTGGAAAGGCCAGAAAATGCTGGTGTCCAATCGGTTCGACAATCTGTCAAGCTCCCCTGCCAACTCTGGCCACTCCGCCTTTAGGTCCTGCAAGCCACTTCGCACCGACAAAGCCTGTTGCCAAAATACTGAGCGAGCCATATCCAGCAGCTCAACTGCTTCTTCGAATCTACCAAGCCAGATGGCGCATGTTGCTGCCTTGCAACACAGATCCTCCGGGCAGCAATATCCAATCCCAACCACGCGACTTGAGGTAGTATTTCTATAGCTGTGCGAAATGCGTCCAACGCGGAGGGTATGTTACCCGACGTTAAAGATAGCCATACCCAATTTCGGGATGCACTCAGTATATCAATGGGAGGCGCCCCTAGTGATTGTGCGGCTGACTGCATGGTTGATAAAGCATCGTGAAGATGAGACTCTTTGTGACTGTGACGCCAGAGTGTAGTTTGAGCATTACCAAGGTTTAAGAGCAATCCAGCTTTTTGTGGGTGACCGTCCGGACTGAGCGCGAGGGCCTGCTGTGCATTCGAGATCGAATTATCGAGATCAGTTGGTTCCCCGAGCAGTCCAAAGCGTTCGTAACAGCCGCTACTGAGCTTTTGGAGTCTCGTCGCATTTTCTGGGTGCCAATCTGGAGCGAGTGCGAGGGCTTGCTGCACACTCGAGAGTGAATTCTCGAGATCAGCTAGTTCCCCGAGCCGTCTAAAGTGTTCGACATAAATGTTACCGATGTTTGTGAGCCTCATTGATTTGTCTGGGTGCCCTTCTGGAGTGAGCGCAAGGGCTGGCCGCGCACTCGAGATCGAATTCTCGAGATCAGCTAGTTCTCCGAGCCGTCCAAAGCGTTGGCTATAATGGCACCGAGGCTTGTGAGCCTCTTTGCTTTGTCTAGATGACCGTCCGGAGCGAGTGCGAGGGCTTGCTGCGCACTCGAGATCGAATTATTGAGATCGGGAAGTTCCCCGAGCCACTCAAAGCGTTCGCTATAAACGACACCAAGGCTTGTGAGCATCATTGATTTGTCTGGGTGGCCATCCGGAGTGAGCGCAAGGGCATGTTGCACACTCGAGATCGAATTTTCGAGATCGGGAATTTCCCGGAGTCGCCCAAAGCGTTCGTAATAGCTTCCACCGAGGTTTTTGAGCCCCGTTGGTTTGGCTGGATGACTGTCCGGGGTGAGTGCGAGGGCCTGCTGATAGTGAGCGATCGAGTTATCAAGATCAGCATTTCCCCGAGCCGTCCGAAGCGGCCGTCATAAACGGCACCGAGGCTTGTGAGCATTATTGATTTGTCTGGGTGACCATCCGGAGTAAGTGTGAGGGCTTGTTGCATACTCGAGATTGCATTCTCGAGATCGGGAAGTTCCCCGAGCCGCCGAAAGCGCGTATAATAGCCGCCACCGAGGTTTTTGAATCTCATTGGTGTCTGGGTGGCCGTCCGGAGTGAGTGCGAGGGCTTGCTGAAAGTTCCCAATGGCATTTTCGAGATCACCGCAATCGCCGAGCCGCGCAAAGCGCACGAGATAGTCCTGACCGTGCATCGAGCAATCGTGGCTCGAGAGGACTGGTGTAGACGGGCAGTGCGATTAAGCAGCTTGACCACGATTTCACGATTGTTCAAGACTGACCGGCTGGGGCAGATATACCACTGTCAATTTTCCCTAGGTCCTCAACTTCATTGGGATATACCCGTTCGCCCTGGCTCTGTGACAGCCGTAGGAGTCTCACGTCCGCGAAACTATGGTATCTGAAGCGGAGTGGTCTGAGCCTATGCGAACCCCCGTCCCCGCAGTATGTTCCACCGTGCTAGACACTGCAGGTGCGCTGGCTCGCCCCAGGACAGCTACTATAATTGAGCTCACGAGCGTCCAGAAAGAGTTTCGACGTACCATTTAGCGCATATTCTGGGTGTTCATCTAAATCTATGATTGCATTAGCGGAAGCCGTATTTCCCCCATGTATTTGTTCCAATTGTTCAACGGAAGATACCAGCGAAGCGGGAGAAGGATAATTTCAGCACCCTCGGTGGGCCCATCTTCGAGCTCGGCCGTATGATGCGCAGCCACGGTACCACTGCTGCACCATTATGAACATTGGTTCAGTGACTAGTGACCCATAACTGCAGAACCTGGTCATAAGGTAGTATTAATGGAACATACTTTCGTGGCGGGTAGCAAGAGGGTACCTTCAACATATCACAAGTCCTTTCGGCCATATCACCTACATAAATTCAACGTGAAATCAACACATCCATTGAGTGCGAACATCTCGACTTGCCTAATAACACAAACAGCCAGTTTTATCCAAATGTATGATTGCAATGGCGAAAGGCAATTGTTTATATTCTTAGTGAAGAGTTCAGATAATCTGGCAGACGTCGATGGATCACTAACCAGGGCAGAAAGGATAGACAACTGGATCATTTGGGGTGATCCAAGAGGTCCTCACCAAAATAATCCGGTTCTGTTGATGCTTCTGACTTCAAATGCGGCAGTACATTCCCACGCCACGTGGTGTTTGTGACGGTTCCGAACATCTCAGAGACTGTGATATTTTGGATGCCAGAGGGAGTCGTAATGGCAGTTTGGAAAAGACCAGGCTTCGGTGATCTACGCGCGTTAAAGCGCGTCCTGTTGTAGGTACGTGCATGGCCCTAACATGGCCCCTGCATGCAGCTGAGGCCTGGCGCTTATCCAAGTTTAGGTTACAGCTTCCTTGCACCAACCTTGCACCAATGTCGCTTCACCACCGTCGAGCTCAAGCCCACCCCCGGATTCGTCGTCAAATCCAGCACAACTACCCCTTTCGTCCTCCGCCGGTCCCCCGCATCTGAGCCCTGTACCCCGAACCTCCTCGAGCCAGCCGACGCAGCACAGACCGCCCCCCCCCCTCCTCCCCGCGGGCCTCAAAGTCTTCATCAACATCGCATGGGACGCGCACGTCCCCCCGCCCCCGGCCGGGTCCGAGGACATTATCCAGCGCGCGATGCTCGGCATGGACGAGGACGAGTACGACGCCGCGCAACCCGAGGAGGGCGGGTACTACGTGCCGGTGGTCGTCTCGCCGCCGCGCGAGGACACGGACAAGAAGGGCGCCAGGGCGCTCGTGCTCGACGCGGTGCTCCACACGAGCGTGAAGGGGCGGGCGACGCGCGATGAGGCGTTCAAGGCGTTTGTCGTTGGTGAGGCGAGCGCCGGGGCATCCCCATCCCGTCTCACATCGGGTCGTGTACGAGCCCACGCTAACTACTTTCCGCCGCAGAACTCGCCCTCCAGCGCATCGAGGCACAGTCGCACGCCGGCGGGCTGCAGCTCTCCCGCCAAATCGGCACGCCCAACCTCGCGAGCAAGGGCGCCCTCGCACCGCGCCGTGTGCAGATCCCCAGCGCGCTCTTTGCCGCCGCTGCTTCTGCTGCCCCTGATGCCCCGGACGCCCTCAATATAACCGGGGCCGCAGGGAAGGCGAAGGGCAAAAAGCTAATCGAGGAAGTCGAGGTCGAGGTCCCGCCGAATTCGAAAGGGATACTAAAGGGGGAGCCGAATAATGGGACTGCGAAGGCTAAGACGAAGACGAATGTAAAAGGCATCCTCAAGCCCGCCCCCGCGCCCCCAAAGGACGCGGGACCGACGACCCCGCGGTGGAGCTGGGCGAAGGCGGAAACGCGGATCAAGATTACCATCGCTGTGCCGCTGCTCGTAAGCCCCTTCTTCTCCTTGATTCCCAACACAACACCAATATGTTTCTGATTACTTATGATTACGAGCGCTAACGATAATGATACGCAGACACACGCGCACATCCCGACGGCGACCCTCGACCTCGAGCCGCGCCGCGTGCTCTTCGCCGTGCCCGGGCTTTACGCGCTCGACGTGCCGCTCGACGCGCCCGATGCCGAGCTCGTCGCCGCGAGCGCCCATCTTGACAGCGATGGAACGACGACAGCGACAGCCGGCGGGGGCGGCTGGGAGACGGGCGCGCTGGGGCTGAAGCGCGCGCGGGACCTCGACGTCGAGGGCGCACGGGCGGAGTGGCGGGTGGAGGAGGGGTGTCTGGTCGTGTACGCATAGGCGTCTGTCATCGCTGGTGTCTAGCCTGGAATGAAATCGCGCCTTGTTCACGCGCTGCCTACATCTTGCATTCTGTCCGCACACTGCATCAGATTTCCGCAACTCGCGTCTATAGGCTACATGGTGCACACCATTCCAACGGCCCCCACGCCCAGCGCCGCGCCCGCCAACACCGTGAGCACCGACGCCGACGCGCTGATCTGCTACGGGACCGGGCCGCCCCACGCGGCGGGGAGCGTCAGCGTGGTGAACGCGGCACGGATGTGATGTTGGAGGGGGAGGCGATGCATGCTGCGCTGTATGCTGTGGGGGCCGAGTCAGGTTCAGTTTGGATGGCTACTCCTGGCTATTACCAACATATGAGGTGCCCTGAATACTGCTGGTGAATGCGCTACAAGGATGGGCAGGTGGATACAAGGATACCCCCCCCCTTGCTTTCCCATTTCCTTTTCTTTTTGATCAATCAATTCATTCCACTAACGCGAACACCGAGCCTGAATTAGTGGCTTAGGCTGTTCGGCGGGAGCCCACAGCGTGTTCTGCCAGATAAATTTGGAATGCATAGATACATGGATTAATACGGAAGTGAAGCAGTAAAAAGACTATCGAGATGGGATCAAATGTGAGGTATGAGTGTGGTCCACTGAATGGTCTGGTATGCGCCGACGGGGAGCACTCTCAGTGATGTAAATGAGAGGATGATGAGAATGAGGCGAGCAGCGATATAAATGATGGCAATGGGGATGTATTGGGCGCATAAGATGAGAGATTCATTAATGTAAGTGTGATCCCTGATCATATCAGTCACAATGAATCCCACAGCGAGAGCGACCGGAACCGCGATGATGGCGATGGCGGACGACCGCCACAGCTGCAGTTCAAGGTGTGTCTGGAACTCAGAGTACCAGGCCATGCAGTGCACTGCACCAAACACCATCGCCGCCAAAAGTTCAATGATGATGGTGGTAAGGAAGTCCTCGTCGGCTTTCCCGGCCCAAAATGTTGGGACTTGCTTGCATTTGCTCAAGTCCACAAATGCGTCCTGATATCCCATGATGTACATGGTGATCCGCCTCCCGATTGAATCATAGCCGCGTGTTCCTCTGTTCTCAACATCCTCTACCGGCACGTGAACTGCACAGCTAACATTGAGTGGCTTGTTCCACCAAGCAATGTACATAGCCACTGTCATGACTGTGTATGCGAGTGTCATAATCTCTAGGCTCGTCACTGGCAGGTCCTCGGCGCGTCGTACAATGCACTGCATCACAAACCATAATGTCTGGATGATGGCGACTCCTTTGGACAATGCATCGCCTTTGCTTCGGTCGGAGATCTCCTCCGCTGTGGGTGGCACAAGGTGGCCGCGCTTGGCAAGCTCGATGACGTCTTCAGGAGAGCATCAGCAAAACTCAAAATCCTCTTAATTGCACTTTGGAGGCACTTATGCTTGCTTAAACTCTACTTAGCTGTAAAAAGCGCATAAGGCGCTAAGTAGATCCACGTACTTTATTACTTAGCAGAGCTTTGTAGTAAAGTAACTATAAGACAGTATAAGTAAAAACATAAAGAGAGATCTAAGGCGGCCAAAAGCCAATTCAAGTGCGGGGTGCGAAAAGTAAAATACAGTAAACATCCAAGTAAACATATTAAGCATGGTCTATGGAGCCAAAGTGAATTCAAGTGTGCGGCGCAGCAAGTGTAATAAAGTTAATTCAAGTACAAAAATAGGCGGGCTAGATATTTCAGAACATGTTCTACACAATATCCAGGCCGCGTTCCAATATCCTCTCCGGCATCAACTCCTCCGGCCAGAGTCCAAACAAGCAGGCTGAGCGACTCATCGCCCGCCTTCCACGCAGGCGGTAGGGGTGTGGGCGTAATTACGCGGTAACCCAGCGTGGCATGGTACCAGGACTTGCGGTGTGGTGCGATACGGTAAGGGCAACTGTGCGTCCTTGGGTGCGGGAATGGGCAATTGGTGGCGGTGCGCCCCGCCACCTTCCAGCTGGGCTCGACCGCGCGATTGGGTAGGGGACTGGCCCGTGTGAATGGCTGGCCTGCCGTTTCTACTGCCGCTGCTGGGCGGGTGGTCCTGTGCTGGCGTGCGCGGGGCACTGTGCATGTGCGCGCGTTGGGAGGTGTGTGGGTGTGGGCAGCTGCGCGAACGGGCTGTTGAAGATGGCTGGGCATGGGCGTGGGGGCTGTGCGGGCGTGCACATTGGATGCTGGACGAGCCATGTGGGTAGGGGGTGCTAGATGGGCGTTGCCGCTGCATAGCGAGCTGCTGGGTATGCGTGCTGGCACTGGGCGCGTGTCCGCGGTGAGGCTGGCTGAGCATGCACGAGCGCGCGGTGGGGGGACTGTGTGTGCGCGAGGAATGTGTGAATTAGCGATGGTGAGGGTGCTCGAATAGTACAGTAGGCTCACCTTTGTAAGTGCGACCCTCCTAACATCCTCCACCAGTATCCCAGCCAAAACACGACGAGGTGAGCATGTCGAAGTCGAGGGAGTGTCGGGTACAGCGAGGTTTGACGATGACACAGGCCGCCGCCTGACAGAGGAGATCGGACGAGCTTGAGACTTGGCGAAATTTCGATAAGTCCAAAACCCGAAAACTTCCGGCAAGTGTGGGAACTTCAAGTTCCGGAATCATACGAGTTACGAATTGCAGCTTCTTCCTTCCCCACACCACCATGCCTCGTCGCCCGTCCAACACCATCTGCTATTAATGTCTATCGCCTCTTGTCTCGCCACTCGTACCGCTGTTCTCGTCCATTATTTGTCCGTCATGCAAGTCCCCCACTGCCTGTTCATCGTCGCTGGGGTCGTAGTACGACATGTCTAATTGTGTGCTCTCCGCCTTCCGCAAGGCATCCCTCGGCGAATGAGCACCATACCCAGAGCGCGAGGTTAGTATATTCTGCCATATTATATATTGCTGAGCTGACCAATCTAACTTCACTTGCTGTTATGTATAGGACTTCAGATTAGAGGTACGTCGCTCCCGCTCTTTAATAACGCTATGCTTACTTGCCAGCTCTATTAGCTGACTAATACACTCCTGTGCCGTTTCATATCGGTCGCGCCGTGGGCAGCACAATGATAGTGACATTTGAGGTACGTCGGTTCCTCTTAATAAAGTAAACACTCTGCTTACCTGTTGTCTCTAATAGCTGACTACCCCACTCCCGTCTCGTTTCACGTCCATCACATTATAGTGAGTTTTCTTCCTACTACACGGATGTTGTAATGCTCAATCGCTGATTTCGGATTAGCATATACTCCCCTTTGTTCGTGCTCATAAGCCACAGTTCCGTGGCGGATGCAACAGGGAAATACTGCAGGGATGGCCCTCACAGGTTAGGCGTGCTGATCTTCGTGCTGATCTTCTTGGACTGCTTAGATTTACTTATGTTGTCATTTAGTATACTGGCAATATTATTCCCGTCTTAAGATTACTTTCGCGCGCTTTGATTTCACTTATTGGCTCCCCATCGCGGGAGCACATGACCACTCCAGTGTTCTTGAATACTGGGAAACACTTGCTACCTGATCTACTTAATGACGAGATCGCCTCGGCGTGACTTTTTTGTACTTACTGCTACTTGACAGCTTTCACATGCTCTGCTGCATTTTGGGCAGTATTGTTTATGCTCCTTGAGCAACTTCGTGTCTTTAGTACTTCACAGCTTTTCACCTTTTCACCTTGCTGTTACTTTTCGGCTCATTAGGATGGCAAAGCACTAGAAAGTAGATGAGAAGGTAGCATAAGTGTATATAAGTAAGGGGATCTACTTATCCACTTAGCCACTTAAGACGTCTAAAAGCGCAAATAAGTAGTTTTAAGCAGAATTTGAGTTTTGCTGATGCGCCATCTGACACCACCACAATATTGGCACTCTTCAGTGTACTCCACACTCGCTCGACATAATATCTTATGAACATATGACAACTGCCAAGGGAAACTTTATTCAGCGCGAGATACTAACGCAGAAGCACAGCCTGCTATCTAGGACAAGAGCGGCGCATGCAAGACCAGTCACTACTCTCGACCTGACCAAACAAATCAAGAAACACATCCCGAGCGATCAACGCAGCGGTGGATTCCCTGATGAGTCCACGAAGCGCTGTGGAGGGGAGAGACGTGCGTCTATCGCTGTACAACACCTGCTCCCCACTGACGCTGGCTGAACGGTTACTGGGGCTGCAGTAAAAGTGCTGAGGTGGGATCTGGACGACGAGCGCGATAGACTAAAGAAGAAGAAGAAGAAGGTGAGTTTCTTTAGAATAACCTGTGCAAATTCATGAGCTAATGATATTTTGTAGCGTCTGCATCGCGAGCCTATGCCTATTCATGGCATCACTCAGGACTTTGGTCTATATCCATCAATGGCTTGTAAGTAAGACCTTATCATCTACCTTTTGACAGTGAAACAATGATAGGCGGTGAAACAGCATCAAAGACTAATAAAAACGACTCGGATATAAAGGTAACAGGAAAAAGTATAATGAGGTATAAAAAAAATCAGGAAATGGGTATCGGGGCCTTCAAGTTTGGGCCTGGTTGAAACTCAAGAGCGCCAAAGACGTGACGCCCGGCTGGATAGCCTCCAGCTTCTGCTTCAGCTCCTCCCAAACCCGACTCTGCAGCTCGGCGCCCTTCTCGCCCTTCATGGGTCCAACCATCGGCGTGATTTTGCAGTCGGGCAGGTACTGGCCGTGGGACTCAGGCCCGGCGCCAGCGCCGTACACGAGCGTGCGCGCACCCACCTCGGTGGGGCGGCACAGGATCTTCTTGATGATGCGGATAGCGAGGTTGTTCTGCTCGCGGCTGAGCTCGCTGTGGCAGAAGCTAAAAAAGCGAAGAAGGCTCAGCAACCGACGGATGGTTTCTCGCCCGGGGGCGGGAGGAGGGGAGGGGAGGGGAGGGGGACTTACCCGGGGGCCACGCAATTGACGATGACCTTGTTGGAGCGGATGGGGGACATGGCCGCCAGCTGCTTGGTGAAGAACATCCCCAGGAGCTTCGAGGTGCTGTAGCGGTCGCTCATGCTGCCCTTGGCCTTGGCCTCGTCGTTGAGGGCCGCGAAGATCTGGCCGGCGGGCGCCGCGCGCTCCTTGAACTTGGCGACCTCGTAGAGCTCGGAGGCGGTCACGGTGAAGTGCGTGTGCGTGTCGAACTTCAGGGCCGTCTCGCGGAGTTTGGGGAGGACGAGGCAGCCGAGAAGGGCGGTGGAGACGACGTTGGTGGTGATCATCTCCTCGTTGCCCTCGGTCATTCCCCACGACAGTCGTCCCAAGCCGGCGTTGGCGACGACGACATCGAGGCGTGGTAGCTCGGCGTTGACTCTGTCGGAAAATGCTTGGATGGACGCGTACGAGCTCAGGTCGAGGCGCCAGACTTGGAGGGTGTCGGAAGAGCATGAAGTCGTCGCTTGGATGTCCTTGGCCGCCGCCTCTCCCTTCTCGACATTCCGACAAGCCAGAATGACTTTAGCCGCGCCGAGGCGAACGATCCAGCGGCAGGCCTCCAGACCCAGACCGACGTTGCTGCCGGTGACGATGACGGTTTTGCCCTTGAAGGACGCGGTTGGGACGGGCACGTCGTAGAAGAATTGGCGTTTGATGAAGGCCGCGAAGAAAGACATGTTGGGAAGCTGTGGCTGTGGCTGTAGTGTGCTTATCTAATTGGAGAGCAACAAGGGAGGAAGGAGAGCAGACATGTATC
>KV417771.1:0-47427 GCA_001630335.1 Athelia psychrophila
AGCGGGGGCGTGAGGGCGTTGCCCCACGAGAGGAGGCACATGTCGTAGAAGGACTCGACGATGGGGCCCTCGACGTGCGTCATCATCTCGACGTTGACTCTGCGAGAGGGGGGGCGCGTTAGCGGCGTTGCTTCTTTTTGACGGGGAAGCAGAGGGGGGAAATGGGAACAGAGCAGAGGATGTGCGCGAAGGACAGCTCATGCGCGCAAGGCCACGAACAAGACGAAGCGCGCCACACGCTCAGCGCTCCACCAAACCCCAAACCACTCACCGATCCTGGATGTTGTTGCTGTTGATCAATGCCACCTTGCGGTCGACGACCATGTACTTGGCGTGGAACGTGCCGAGCACGACGTGGTGGTAGTTGCACACCTCGAGGTCGATGTTGGGGATCTCCTGCGGGGCGGGGAGCTTGACCTCGTCCGCGGTGTACACGGCAGGGGGCACGATTTGGTGCGCTTTGAGGACCTGTCATGTGTTAGGTGTTATGTGTTAGCCATCATTCGTCGGAATGGGGGAGGGAGGACGCACCTGCTTGATGTTCCCGCGATCGTACATGACTTTCATAACTGCAAACAAAGTTCGTTAGCATAGCGCCCCGATTAAATTCTAATTTAGCTAAAGAACAGCTCGCGATTGCGGGAGGATGTAAGAGGCAGGGACGGGGGAGGATAACGCTCGCAAGCTCGCCGAATTCAATGTGTGAGTAAGACGCTGTGCTTGCTGCACTCGTAGAGATACGGCTTGGAATCGCATCCCCGGTGCTCGACGCCCAATGTGCGACTGGGCTCGCTTCGCTGCGCACTTACCGATTCTAGTTCCGCGTTCGCCTGCGCGCCTGTTGAGCTCGCGGATCGCATCGGTGATGATCTTGGCTGCGGTCGACGCTTCCCAGCTTCAAGTTGCAAGTTGTTCGATTAGATGGTCAGTATAGGATATGAGATTAGATGGGACGTTCGGCGGAACGCACTAGTCTGCGGCATAAGAAGATTAGATTAGATTCGCTGAGATGGGGAGATGAGACGGGGCTCACTGGTAGCAAGAAAGACCTCGGTTTCTGCAGCGACGATGCAGTCGGCGTAGTGCCGGATGATGTCCGGGATGCTGCGCCCTCATTAGCTCCCCGCTTCCAACCACAACGACAAGGCACGTACACGCTGATGATGGACAGCGGGATGACGCCCGTAGCAGCAGTTAGCGGCGGGGAGACAAGGTTAGTCAACGGATCGTGCTCGAACGTCCTCAGCGACTCTGCGAAGATCTAATACCATGCATTAGTACATCCTCCCCCGATAAGATAAGATCGCGCGGGCCTGCAAAAACAGATCGCTCGGGCGCTCCGTGAACCGCCCGCACTGCGCCGCGCGATCGAGGTCCGCCTGCGTCAGCTCGGGCACGCCGACGACGAGCTTCTTGCCGTTCGACTTGTGTCCCTTGTAGAGCTTCTCGGCGAGGCCGTCGATGCTCGCCTTGGGGTTGGCGGCGGCGTGGGTGGTGACGGTGTCCTTGCTCTGGAAGAGCTCGAATAGTTTGTCGGGGATGAAGGGGGTTGGCGACATTGTGAAATAGGTTGCAGGTGGCGGTTGCTGGTGTGGTGTTCTTGTACTCGGTGCCTGCGCAGTACGTCACTGCTCCGGCGCATTCGTAGCCCCTGAATATGTGAACTATGAATAGATACATGCGCGCGCGCGGAATGACTGCTCATACAGTGATAAATTACTTGGATCCTATACAATTAAACCAGAACAAATACGAGGACGGGGACAACAGCCGTGACGCACCAACCGTGGATGGCTTGGACTACGGGGGGTACAAACAAGGACGGTGGCGTAGGTAGGTGAGCCTGAGGATGGATCTTCCTGTCGGTGAGTTTCTGTGTTGTTTGCTAACGGTTCAGTAGGAATGTCGACGCTCGCCTGGTCTAGATCATGGCAGAGGTTCTAAAAGACGATGATGGCTCGTATCATTCGCTTTTTTCAAGCGGCCATACAATTACCTACCTAAGTCTTATGGTAAATTAGTGGAATTGGGAAACACAAAGTCCATCGAAGCGTATGGTAGTATCCTAAGGAAGAAGGAAAAATCTCATAAGCAAATACAGCGGGTAGTCCCAACAGTAACTATGTCAAGGAATCGAAAGGGAGGTACCCGGCAAGAAAGAAAAGGAAGGGCCGCCAGCGACAACTTCAAGCTGACTTTAAGCGTCAAGCCCCGTTCGCCAGCTTTTCTCCAGAGCGCGCGCCACCCGCTGCATGTCGTTTGCCGCCCCTGTTTCTGCGCCTGGCCGCCCGCTTAACCTTGCACACCTCGCAGAACCATGCGCCTTCGGGAGGAATCGTCCGTCCGATGCACGAGAGATGGAACTTGGAAAAAGCGGGATCAAGATTAGTGCCGACTGAAAACAATGCACTACCACACGCAGACGCACCCATTCTCGTTCACAGTCCGTTTCATCGCACGCTATCATCTCGCCGTAGGTTGTGCCATCGCAGAAGCAGTAAGTCCTGTCGTCGTCGTCCACTTCCGCGGCGTCGCCCTCTATCAGTTGCTCAGTGGGCGCGGGCACCCATTCCGCGGCGTTTGACAGGGTCCTCGGCGGCGTTACCATCGTCTTGGTCTCCGTGAGCAGAACGCAAATCCTACGGAAAAAACATTGCTCATTACGGACAGTATCCGGCTCCGATTGTTGGCTGCAGTGTGATTCTTTTTAGCAAAAGGTCTTCGAATAAAAGAAACTCCCTACGCTTCCGGGGAAACCAGCTCTTGCTCATCTCCGTCGCTATATCTGGTGGGCGGCAAAACCTGGAAATTGGCGCAGCACCGTTGGCTATATATATATAATTTAAAAGCCTGCGCGCGACAGTGAATTTGTACTTACCAGCTCACCCAGCCGCTAGCAGTAAAGACTTTGCGATTCATATGGCTGCACCGAGGACATTTATGCTCTGCGCCACCAGATTTCTGTGGTGTCCGCTGACGCAGAACAATACTCATCTCCACGGTCATCCCTGGACGAATGGTATTGGAGAGCTCCGCGGGTGCGATGACTTGATCATTGTCCTGCATCAGAATCCTATAATCTCCTCGTTGGACAAGTGAGTCTCCCGCGAAGCTTTCGCAGTGTCCAACGATCACAGCATGGAAGTCTTGAGTAGGAATTCAAAAGAGTTGTTAGTGTGCAATACCCACGCGAGTTTGATGCATTTCACCTGCCACGAATTGCAGAATATCGTTGGCACGGGCAAATTACGCCCGAGGTGATCGATCACGATGACTGTATCGATTTGTATGTGTCGCAGTGAGGCGGACTCCTGCGCAAACAAAGAATAGAATTCGGCAAGGGCAGGCTTTCCCCCCTGTCCTCGCTCCAGCTCAGGCCATGCGGCACTACGTTATGCTTCAAGTCAATGTTGGTTATGAGGCCATTGAAGGGTAGCGACTGACCTGCCTAACGCGAGTATGCATGCTGCTAGAGAACTATGGCACTGGCCCAACTTCGAGTTGAGCTCTCTGAATTCCGATCCCTCGCCAGCTGTGCTCCAAACGTATTGTCGAATGAATTGAAATAAGACAGCCGGAAGGGTGTGGCGGTAGTCTGACAACCTCGTGAACAGATCCTTCAATAGTTGATGGCATCGCTCTGCCTCTGCGATTATAGCACGATTAAGGGTTTGCGCCAAAGGCGTTTGTCGATACGCACGAAGCGCAAGTTCTGTCAACGCCAGCATCCGCCGCAGTGACGCAAGCGTCTCCGGCAGAGTGTCAGAATGGTGGAGAGCCGGATTTTCCAGCAGTATATCCATCATTTCCGCGATGACACGAATCTCAATGGACGAATCTTTAGCAGACGTGGCTTCAAGATTGTTGATTGTCACATAAGTGGCAGCCATCTGTGCAGTTATTGGTCCACAGACGGTGGAGTGGCCTTCGGCGCCTAATGAGGGTGTGACTGTGGGTGTAGTGGATATCTTTCGAGTAGTTGCCTCATATCAGGGGCTGGGCCTTCGACGATGCAGTTGATCGTATAAGTAAGACCGCCGTGGACGATGAAATCGTGATTGACGTTGTTTACCGCCCCGGATGTGTGGCCGGTATTGAAAGTCTGTCGAGAAAGGGAACAATCAGATAAGTTGCAACGACGATGGATTAAGCGGAGCACCGCCATTGGGGAACCAGGCTCCTCTAGGTTCGGTGGAGAGGCCGTTTGGAAAGCAATCGGCGAGGTACCGTAGTCAAGCAGTGAGCGAGACTGGCGCTTTCGATCGCGTGAGGAGAACAAGGCAGAGAACGACATATTCGACGCCAGACTATCGGCATTGGCATTCAAGTAAGTCTTGAGACGTTTTCTGAGTGCGTGGAGGTTGCCGCTGTAATCGAGATCGAAGTGATTGGCGAGGCGAGTCAAATCGGCTCGGGGACAGGTGTTGAGAGGCCTGGTGAAAGGGCTAATGGAAGGCATGTTGTGGCAGAGTAGAAAAAGCGATAGATGGAAAGAGCTGAGCAATGATATAACTTGAGGGATGATAGAGCTGGGACCGATCGAGTGTCCGAGTCGTGGTCAAGTCATGGTACCGCTTCTATCGGGGTGAACTCCGCGTTGGTCCACATCAGAAACTACGTGTGTGCCACTGAGGTAGCGGTCTAAGTGAGATAGAGGCGGCTTGGGAGGTGACGGTGTCCTCGCTCTGGAAGAGCTCGAATAGTTTATCGGGGATGAAGGGGGTTGGCGACATTGTGGAATAGGTTGCAGGTGGCTATTACAAGTGGGGCTCAGTAAAAACGCTCAGTCGCGCTTTGTCACGTAGAAGTCTTCTATAGTCAAACAAAATCAGCTCAGAGTCTGGCGAAAGTCGTGAAAGTAGCCGGATGCATTTGCATTACATTTGTATTTCGTATCGTCAATTCCAAAGTCGTTAAAAAGTCAAATATCAGTGAAGAACCGTCTGCAGACTCGTGACAAGCATCTGAGACTAAATATTATATATCTGTGGCCATATCATTAAGCACTTCCTGATCTACCTCATCGGAGGTCAATCCACATTCAACATCGCTGAGCAGATTGAGGCCTGGATGTTTCCGAAGGATGTATACATCCTTCAATCGTGGTCCGGTCAATATTCCAACAATAGCCAGAATTGATGACACCCTTGCCACTTCGATTGCCCTTCCCTGGGGCCACTTGCCTTGCCATCGCCGATATTGCATACGAAGCTCCAGTAGAGGACAGTACACAACAAACTCGTCCATAGATCCATCTTCCCGTAGTCTTGTGTAGAATGCGAGTGCCTCGCCAAAACATGTAATGCCCCCCACAGATGCCTAGATTCAATTCAATTCAATTCAGTTCAATGGGATTGCGCGACATGGCAATGTACTTACCTCAAAATATCGAGAAGATCGAGCGGGCGGCGGGTCATTTCGTAGCTCACTCAAGCGGCTGTTGAGCTTTGCATTTCCCGACTCGCCCGTCAAATTCAGCTTGCCCCATCGCACTAATGAGTCCATTTCCACCGCGTCCGCTGCGTCATCTTCATCTTGGACAAAGCGTCGAAGAGCGTTGAAATGAAGATTGAAATCAGTGCCCTGCCGCTGTTCTCTCTTCAAGATCCTCATTTTTGTCAGGAACCTCTTTGGTCGGATTGCTGGAGCTGTAAGTGCGTCGCGTAGAGCAGGAACTCGAAGGAGTAATATCTTCATGAGCTCTTTCTCGTAGATGATGTTGGCGAGGTTCGCGAATGGTTCTTTCTTGGATCGTATCTTGTGGCCGACCTCGCCAATAGCTCGTTCGCAGGTTGCTTGAGATCCTACACGTATGGATCCGTTCCAGTATATATGCTGTGGCACGTGAATTAATTGGAAGATGCATAGTCGGCATCTAGAGATTTTTTTCGGATCTTCGCCCACATATATCTTCTCGAAGCTGTCAATAAAATCCGCAAATAGAGAAAAGATCTTGTTAATCTCATCTTCGGATCTGGCAGCGATGGTCATAGCAGACTCCACGCCTTCAACAAAGTGTGCAAAATTATCGAGGACCACTTTGTCGAATTGAAGCTCAATACCCAACGGGATGAGGTACCAGTGTAATAGCGCCATCCATTCATAAATCTTATACTGACTGTTTCGCTTGAGATGGGGGTCGCGGATAGGGCCACAGAAGGAGGGAGGAAGGGTGGTTGTTGCATTTGCGATGAGTTGACCGAGAGTAGCAGCCGTGTCTGGTTTTATATGGAAAATTTCGTCGGGTTTGCTATTTAGAGTCCAGAGGTCCCAGAGGAATGTCATACAATTCTCGTAGAACAAATGGAATGGATCGACAGGGAAATAAGTCGGATGGAGAAATGCACGTCCTGCGGCACATAGTGGCATTCGCGAGACTCCTGTCTGTGTGACTATAGCCGCACATCGTCCTTTGGTTGTAGCTTGGCTTAATTCTGTGATGGTTCTCCAGTACTCGGGTTCCGTTCGATACGGAAGATTCGAGAGTTCGTAGATGATACGGCCAGGATTGTACTGATTAGTGGGCTCTGTCGCATCCATTTTGTAGTAGAGAAACTTTGACCCTTTTGCCGTATTCGATCGCGCAGCTTTAACCATGGTAAATCGATCACCAAAGATGGCGAGATGACCCGCCATTCCACTCAGCTTGGCGGATCCCAGCATATCCCCCAAAATCATCACAATGTATGCCCGAAGGACGAAATAAGAAGAGTCGATAGCGTCCCAGGTCCAGATTCCTTCGCTAGCCCTTGCCATTTCTTCAAATAGTGGAAATGCAAAAGATTCTATATGTCCGGGTGGGTTTGGTCCTGGTGTCGCGAATGCGTAGATGACACTGCCCGAAAAATAGCGAATTGTTGGTGGAAGATTGAATAACATGATGATAACTAACCAGGTATCGGATAGCTTTTTCATCGTCAGCTGAGCGCCATCCGTCGACAATGCTAGAGCCACATCCCGAGAATCTGCGAATAAGCCCAGCTCATTGCGATGGAATAGATGTGTATCTGAGTCTCCAAAGTCTGAGTAGGTACGTTTCTGACGTCCCGCTGCAGAAGCAACAAGCTGGAGTGTCTGTTGCAACAGTTTGTCGCGGTGGCGCATCAGCTCCGAGGAAGTTGCATCGCCGTACAATGCTCTGATTGTGGCCATTATGGGGAGGGTCATCATTTGAGCGCGAGGACGAGAGGTATCGCGCCCATCGGGAGCACGTTTGTATCGTGGCGCTCCACAGACCTTTTTGTCACGAATATGGGGACAAGAGGTCATCTCCGCAAACTCTCCTGTATACGCTATACAACTGTTAGAGCAGATGTCGATGTTGGTTGGAGTCAGCTCGGTAATACTGGCTGCGAGTTTCCGGGCCATGTACAAGGAAAGGATAGTCTCGCCAGTGGCTTGCTGAAGAACTGCGGCATGCAGTTTGTACGCCTTCACAGTTCCGTTGGACCGGTGCCAGGCGGTGTAGTGTTTTAAAGTCAGTAGTTGAGAGTTGTCGAGATTCTCGGAGCTGGGTGGAGAGTCGGGGGGATCAGGAAGAGTATAACCATTTAAAAGTGTGTTATGGAGAGCCTCGACTTGTTCAGGGACAACACATTGATCTGGTGTAGGAAAAGGCGGCTCAAGCATGTTGTCTAGGTCGTGCTCGTCTTGATTGAGGTCTTGCTCGTCTTGATTCCAATTGTGTTCCCCATCGTCTGCATCCTGCCAATGATTGGTGTCGGATAAATCACCGAGTTCGTCGCGTTCAAGAGTGGGAAAAGATATGAACATTGACGAGTTCGATACATTCGAGCAGTCTGACTGGTCCTCTTCATCGTCCAAGTCCTGCTCCTCTTCATCGTCCAAGTCCTGCAGCTCGTCGATGTCCATCGGCTCAAACTGAGATGCGGTACCAGCCCTAGCTTCGGATTGCACTTGAGGCTGCCGTTAATTGACGTACCGGGTGAGAGAAATTGAACATACTATAGTCCTGCAGCTCGTCGATGTCCTTTGGCTCAAACTGAGATGCGGTACCAGCCCTAGCTTCGGATTGCACTTGAGGGCTGCCGTGAATTGACGTACCGGGTGAGAGAAATTGAACATACCATAGTCCTGCAGCTCGTCAATGTCCTTCGGCTCAAACTGAGATGCGGTACCAGCCCTAGCTTCGGATTGCACTTGAGGCTGCCGTGAATTGACGTACCGGGTGAGAGAAATTGAACATACCATTAATATCCTTCTCTGATATAGTTATTTCATTGGCCACGATGCATTTCCGCAGGTGGGCCGCAAATGCTGGGGTATGGGCAACACCTGAATGCGCCAGAAGACGACGATCATTTCCTAGATGCTGCCCGATCGTACGGATACTCCTCCGTCGGGATGGATGACACTGGGAGCATCTACATAGACGCTTGGACATTTTTTGACACAGAGAGGGACACCTAGATTCGAGCAGAGACAGGGAGATGTAGAGGACAAGATGATCGAGTGGAAAGGAGACAGTTCCAAATTTGGAATGTGTCCGTGTCGCCTGCAGAAATCTCTAAGTCCCGAAACATCGACCATTCAATAGGCTTACCATCGTCAATGGACTCTAATTCGCAGAATGGTGGCCACTTTGGCTACAATCGCCAGCTGGAACACAACAACACTGGCGACAACATCCCCAACAATGGCGACAACAATAGCGACAACTTCGTCGAGACCTTCAACCAAGCACAGACGAGCACCAACTCTGCTAACACTGGCGGTACGACCATGGGCGCGCATATGCATAGCAGCTCCAACTGGCGAACTGCTAGTGGGCCTGGACCCTCCTATCAACAGTCTCAACCTCGCCCTACTGATCTCTCTCTGGCCCAACTTCTTGTAATGTACCCAGCTGCTCAACAGCTGCATGACAAATGGGCCGATGCCCAGTCGAAGATCTCACTTGCGCTGGAGACACAATCAGCCCTTGTGAAAGATAACATGAGGCTCAGTAATGAGCTGCGTGAAGTAACAGCAATTCATCGTCTTGAATCGTGAGTAGCACATTCTGTGCATGTCGGAACATAATGACGCTAATACCTTCCTTTATTGTAGTCCTATGCCCGGTATATTTGGGTAAGTGAGTTCATTTAAGTTTCTAAATGGCTATTGATATGATCAACCAGCATGCTGCCGCGCACTCGGACAGCATCCCTGGCACCCAGCGACTCAGTCTCCATGGTACCACCAGCGATGGCTACACCGCCGGAATCATCTGCGCCATACTTACACCAACCTGCGATACGTCCAGCCCAGTATCCTCGTGAGGTACTTTGGACATTAGGATGCTCCAAAGACGATGAAGACGTGGCCTCATCAGAGGGAAATTTGTCCAGACCCACCATGTCGAGAGTGATTCGCCATGCGAATGGCACAGATATCACTGCTGGAGAGTACCAGGCCATCAAAGCCACTGCTCATGCAATTGCTTATGAGCTCAACGAGCTGCCTCTTTCCCCAGCGCAGCGGCATCTGAAGGGGAAGCCTCGGACGATGAAGTTCTATAAGGAGCACATGGCTCGCCACTGGAAACAGGCTGTCGCAGATGCTGAAGACCAACAGGAACTCTTAACGCTCTGCGCCGCACATTGGAAAGCAGAGCACCTCCTTGGGGCTGCACTTCGCGCCTCAGCGGCACACGGTAAAGATAAAGGTAAGTACATCAATACAGTCCTGAACAAATACTAACTACGTCTTTTAAGCAAAACCTCAATCACTGGCAAGCACGGGCGATGACGCTCATACTGTTTCGGAATCAGCAACATCAAGTACCAACACTGGCAAGAGACCTAGGTCCGATAGCACGACAGAACGGGCCAAAGCCAAAATGCATAAGGCTGGTTCAAACGCTTCAGCCGCTCCAGCGCCAGACACACAGAAACCGGCAGATATCCTATCCACGCAAAAAAGTACGCTGGGGATCTCAAACAGGTTCGAGTGGAAACGTCCAGCCGCCTCCAGCGCAAAGGACACCATCGCTAATCCAGATGCGACGATACCTTCGCTGGTTGATCCGGAATACAAGAATCTTATCGGTATGTAATATTATTTCGCAGTGCTAATGTTCGTGAATCACTAACTAATCTTCGATGGCAGATATCATTTCTACAGAATACAGTAATCTCCCTTGCTTTACAGATGCGATCGATCTTCTCAACGCGCTTGACGCCAATACCACTTTCACCACTGATGAACCGTCCTCGTCCTTCACCGACTTTCTGGAACGCATCGAAACGGCCGTCCCGTCACCAGCATATGAGGAAGATGATATGTATGAATGTTGGGGCCACAAACAGTTCACCGGCGGCCAATTGACGTGCACGACTGTCCTCAAAACGTGGGCATGTGTCGGCTCGCCTTCTTTCGCGGGTAGGCTGATAGCTGCAGCTATCACTACGTGCCGCGTCTCTCGCTGGGCCTGCAAGACCCGGACAGCACCAATGCCGCTATTCTTTAGCAGCGATAACTATCTCAACGAAACATGTAGGCTCCTGTGGGATTGTTGGAAGTCGGCGGGTGGTGTGAGTGTCTCCAATTCGCTGGCGGTCCAGATGCTCATTTCACCTCCAGCCTCTCCTCAAAGGCAAGCAAAAACAAGTGGACTTGCCTAGGGGTGAAGTCCTTGTGGAGCCGACTATAATCGATAGCTCTATCATCACGCCGGTTGATCTTAGTAAATCACTCACTGATGTCAGCGCCGTCTTCTTAATGCGCCAATATATTGCTAACATGTATCTAGGCTTGGACCATCAACACGCTCAAGAAATGGATTCTAGACCATCAGCTGCCAGTCGCTGCATCAAACGCAAAGAAGTCTGGTGAGTTAAACAGTCGGCTATTGTATTTTGCTGTCTCGCATTGACCGTTAAATATCCTCAGTGTTGGTGGACATCATTTGTGCTGCACCGGAGGCCAATCAGCCGACAAGTCATGATATCCAGGCTAGCGGTGAAAAGGTGTGTCGTTTTGTGTTGTAGCATTCTCGCTAATGTTGACATATATTACTTTGATAGCGAAGGAAAAAATCGTCATGACAAGCAGGAGATGTGCTGGCGGGCGGTAGATATGCTAACTTGTTGTATATGCCTGGGCCGGCTGTCAAGTTGATATCACAACGTGTCTATTGCACATATATCTCTATATTTTAATATCATTACTTCAAAGTGACTTCCGTGTGAATTAACAGTTCAATTTTCTTGACTTCCATCGCCTGTAGGCATACTTTGCTCTGACTACAACATGAAGGTGATATGAACTCAACGGGCATGTCGGAAGTATAGATAGAGTACTGTTGAGACTTTGATTTGACTGTAGCACGACTGTTATCCAGACTTTGCAGTCAGGTAAAATTCACCGAAACGACATGAAGTCGGAATAAGTCAGATCTGACTTTGAGTTGACCGCCATCTCACCTTCACCTGACTTTGAGTGACTGAGCGTTTTTACTGAGAGTGGGGTGTTGTGCTTCTACACGTCACTGCCTTGTACTTAGTAGCCCCTGAATAATGACATGTGTGCTATGAATAGATACATGACGCGCGCGCAGAATGAATACTGGATGGTCGTACAGTGAGCAACAGTGAGCAGCTGTGATATACGTTCATCTGTTTCATAGTAATATTTGGGCAAAATGCCCATCGCGAAGCACGAGTCGCCACTAGTATATTCCCAAGCAACATGCACTATGTAATTCAAAACTACTCAATGATCTCTTTAATCGATTTGTATTCTGGATCATTCCATAGGTCCATCGCATCCTCCAATGTATCTGCCTTTCTAAATACCCCGCCAACAAACATACGAAGTTGAGGTTTGAGAAGATCCCTAAGACGGTATGAGTGAAACGATCTGTGAAGAAGGCCCGTGACACACCAGTATGCATAGAAAATTCCCAGTTTGGGGCCGCAGAAGACAACATAGTATCCGTGCGCCCACTTATCTGACAGTGGATATGGATGCATGATAGCATGTTGGCCTGGCCGCCCGGGATATATTGGCTCAAGCATTGAGCCAGCAGGGCTAGCGGGAGGCGCAGGGTCAGAGGCAATGTGACTGATCGTATAATGATCGCCATGGACGATGAAATCGCGATTAATGTTGTTTACAACCCCGTACGTGTAGTTGCTGTTGAAAGTCTGTCATGAAGGTGAACAATCAGAGATGTCGCAACAATGGTGGAGTAAGCGGAGAACCGTCGTTGAAGATTCCGGTCCCTCGAGGTTCGGCGGAGAGGGCATTTGGAAAGCAATTGATGAAGAACTGTCGCGATCGTAAGTGGTGAGTGAGCAAGCGAGACCGGCGCTTAAGTCGCTCGGTTTCGAGGAACTTTAAGCTGTAAAATACGCGGGTTCCACAGCACCAGCCCTGCATGCTGACAGACGCGCGGATATACCGGGATCCACTTCGAGTGAGCGGGACTACGATGATTCACAAAATATTACTTTCCACCCTTTTGCCACCCCCATGATCATTGATGACCCCCAAAAATCGATAACCCGGCTTGTTCCGATATTACTCTGAGTCATTCCCGAGCTCCCAGCATCCTTCTTTGCGCTTCTTGCTTCATGCAAGTTCATATGTACAAGCCTCCAACTATTTCTCTCCTCGCACTTCAGCCTACGCGCTTCGATCTGATCGCCTTCAAATCGACCTCTCTCCCATCCGCGGTCTTAGTCGAAATGTTGCTGGATCTTGGCGGGCCGGCCACAAACGTATTCGTATACGAGGTGAACCGGGTTGCGGAGTTGGTTCTCATTTCGATCTCAACATCGCTATCCATCTATACTCGGGCTTAGGCTCCGCCAGGTCCGCTGCATGGAACAAAGGGGGCTGCACATACCTCAGGCTCAGCGGCGTCACTAACGTCTTGGCGTCCGTGAGCTGAAAGTCCTACGGAAAAAATTCCGCCCGTCAGGGATAGTATATGTTTCCAGTTGTTGGCTATATTGTAATTCTTCTAGGCCAGAGGTCTTCGAACAAAGGAGACTATGCTTCTGGGAAAACCAGTTCTTGCTCATCTTCATCGCCATCCGATAAAACCTGGAAATTGGCACAACATCGTGGGCTGCAGAGGTTATTAATGCTACGTGCCTTCAGGCGACATTGGATCGAGGTCGTCCGTGGATGAATCCGACGCTGTGGGTGAATCCGGTGGTGTGGGTGAATCCGACGTTGCGGGTGAATAGGGTGGTGCGGGTGAATCCGGTGGTGTGTGAGGAATTGATACAAGTCCAGGCATATCGTCTGTGGGTGAATCTGGCGGTGAGCGAACTTGCCACGGGAGAGGAGGCAACTTTAACGTTGTCTTAGGAGGCTTGGTTTCTGTAAGCAGAATGCAAATCCTGCGGAAAAAGACGCTTTCCTCGAGGATATTATCTGTCTCCACATGTTGGCTGCAGTGTGATCCTGTTTAGAAAGGGGTCTGCGGACAAGAGAAACTGCCTACACTGCTGGAGAAATCAGCTCTGGCTCGTCTTGCTCGCTATCTCGGTCTTTGTCCTGGGTATGCAATAAAACCTGGAATTTGGCGCAACATCGTTCGCTAGACAAAAAAGAATAAGGGCCTGTGTGCAACAGTAAATTTTTACTTACCAGCTCACCCACCCGCTAGCAGTAATGACTTTGCGATTTACACGGCTGCATCGAGGACATTTATGCTCAGCGCCACCATGTTTCTCTGGCGTCTGCTCACGCAGAACAATACTCATTTCAACAGTCATCCCTGGACGGATGGTAGTCGAGAGCTCCGAGGGTGCGATGAATTGGTTATTATCCTGCTTCAGAATCCTATAATCTCCTCGTTGTACAAGTGAATCTCCCGCGAAGCTTTCGCAGTGTCCAACAATCACAGCATGGAAGTCCTTGAATAGGATTTCAAGAGACCTGTTAGTGTGCAATACCCCGGCATTTTTGATGCGATTTTACCTGCCAAGAATTGCAGAATATCGTTGGCATGGGCAAATTACGCCCGAGGTGATCGATTACGATGATTGTATCGATCTGTATGTGTCGCAGGGATGCTGACTCCTGCGCAAACAAAGAATAGAATTCTGCGAGGGCAGTATTCCCCCCTTGTCCTCGCTTCAGCTCAGGCCATGTGGCACTGCATCATGCTTCAAGTCAGTAGTGTTAGAGGACATTGTGAGGTAGCGACTAACCTGCCTAACGCGAGTATACATGCTGCGAGAGAACTGTGACACTGACCCAACTTCGAGTTGAGCTCTCTGAATTCCAATCCCTCGCCAGCTGTGCTCCAGACATATTGTCGAATGAATTGGAATAAGACAGCCGGCAAGGTGTGGCGGTAGTCCGCCAACCTCTTGAACAGATCCTTCAAGAGTTGATGGCATCGCTCTGCCTCTGCGATTATAGCAATATTGAGAGTCTGGGCCAAAGGCGTCTGTTGATAGGCGTGAAGCGCAAGTTCCGTCAACTTCAGCATTCGCTGGAGTGAGGTAAGCGTCTCCGGTAGAGTGTCAGAATAGTGCAGAGACGGATTTTCCAGTAGGATATCCATCAGCCCAGCGATTACGCGGATCTCGATTGATGAATCTTTAGCAGATGTGGCTTCAAATTTGTTGATTGTAACATAAGTGGCAGCCATCTGTGCAGTTATCGGTCCACAGACGGTGGGGTGGCCTTCGGCGCCTAATGAGGGCGCGGCAGTCACGGGCATAGTGTATATCCTGGGGAGGACGTCGAGTAGTCGCTTCATATCAGGCACAGGTCCCTCGACGATGCAGTTGATCGTATAAGTAAGACCGCCGTGGACGATGAAATCGTGATTGACGTTCTGTACCATCCCGGACGTGTGGCTGGTATTGAAAGTCTGTCGAGAAAGGGAGCAATCAGGTAAACCGCAACGACGATTGAGTAAGTGGAGTACCGCCATTGTGGGATCCGGTTCCTCGAGGTTCGGCAGGGAGGCCATTTGGAAAGCAATCGAGGAAGACCTGTCGTCAAGCAGTGAGCAAGACTGGCACTTCAGTTTGGCTTCTCTGTTCACGTGCGCTTACCCGTCACAGCCTTCTCTACACTAGATCCACTATGCTCCTTGAGAGCGACAGTTCGGACTTGATAGCACCAGATTGCAGTCAGACTTGAGGAACGTTGTCCCATAAAATACACGTTTCACAAGGTTTCACAGCCCCGGTGCTATATGCTGAACGCACGGATATAACGGGTGTTTTGAACTTTGAGTGAGCGGGGCCACGGATGATTCGCAAATCTGTACTTATAGCTCCAAAAGTGTGACAAGAAACCTTCTAGATATGCTAGCAGGTAGAGTTAACAAGGAATTTGCGAGTCATTACCTCCGTGGGGCCTAAGAGTCGACGCATATGGAGAGGGCGTGACCTGCTTCAACGAGTTCCGTATTTTCCTTCACCCTTCGCACAACTGCAATAAGACCGCGCGAACAGGCTCGCATGCATCCCACACGACCCCTGTCCCAGCATCGCGGGCGTCCCCCGCAGTGGCATGCACGACATCACGAATAGCGCTCCAGTCACGAAAAGACTTCTCGGAAGCCTTGGACGGGAGCTCGCTAAGAAGCACCGATGCCTCCCACGTCGCCTGCTCCACCGACAAATCGGTAAACGCAGGTGGTGGGGGTCTCTCCGCCCCTGCTGCCCCACGCACTTCGCTGTCAATAACAGCCAGCAGCAGCGTGAAGACATTTGCGTCCAGGAGCGCAGCTCGCGCCTCATTGCACGATCGGAGGAGGGTGGCAGTGAATCCCAGTGCGGATAACACTAAGCCTGGCAGCGGCGATTTTGAAAGTGGGAGGACGATAGGTATGCCCTGATGGGGCAATGCACCAGGAACGAAAAGTGAATATAGTTCCGGAAAGCTTAGGTATTTAAACACCGCTGCGGAACGGTGGCCAAAATTAGCCACATTCGAGAAAGAATCGATATAATGCTCACTGCAGAAATCAATGAGCCAGCGTATCCAAATTGAGCACATGCGACGAATTTCATTGTGTGGATGTCGCTGGAGAACCACTTTCATGGGTTGAGAAAGCTGGTCGCCGGAGGCCATGCATCTCAGCAGGGCCCGGGTTGCTTTGTCTTTTATGTATGGAGTATGGACGACCTTTCTAGAGTGGTGCAGAGGTAAGCCGAAATCGCTATTCAGGTACCATCGGACTGACGATGAAAGTTGGACGAGCTCGATGCACATGCCCATATGGTCGGACATCCCATGTGGTGAGAAATCGTGAAAGATCTCGTTGATAACACAGAGCCTGCGCTCTGCTAGTGTGAACTTGTACTCCATGCCGCTCCACAAAGCCAGCCGTTGTTTCTGCGACCCCAAATATATGAAACGATAATCATAAACGACAGGGTCTTCTTCGATAAGCTCAGGCCACATGGTGCTAATTGGATGCGCAAGAACGAGTTTGCAACTTTCCTCCACCCCGGCCAGACGGCCGAGGCATTCGCGGAGACTTGCCTGAAACGCAACGTGACTTTTGCGATTACACACGCCTGCGCTGTTGAATAAGTGGCTGTAGCAGATGCGGATCTTGAACAGCATATCCAGCAGCCCAGCGTAGATCGCAACTCGGGATAATGCCGGTCGCGTTTCCAAAAGCTCAGAGATAAATGCAAGCAACGGCATCGCAGCATGGTGTTCGTCGTCCGCTTGCGAAGAGAAGTAGCCGTTACTGGAACGCTCAGAAACGATCTTGTTCGTAGGCCATTGTGGCAGGATCCTAAGCGCGATGTGGTGGATGAGTATATATCGAAGGGATTCACACAAAAGGGTCAAGGCGCACCAGAACACACTCATTTCATCGAACACGCTAACCATAAAAAGCCGGATTTCCTCCTCTGGCCACTCGAGGAGAGCGGAGATCAGGCGCTCGGTCTGACGACAACCAACCTGGATGAGAAGTAATTTGCGGGCACGGAAACGTATGCTTTCACTGTACAAGTCCTGCCTGAAAACGTTTATAAGCATCGCTGCGAATCCGATCGCAGTGATGGGATTTGTGTCATACCTTGACATTTCTAGAATATCATTATACATCTCGTTCATGTCCAGCCCGCGGACGCTGTCCTCGTCGTTGTGCGGGAATCTAGGCTGATACCCCCTCAGCTTCTTGCGGAGAATCAGGTTCTCCACAGCACGTAAGGCCTGCTGTCCCACGGCGACCAGAGCCTTCCCTGTAAGAGTTCCCGGGCCCCATTCAGTACTAGAGGTCCAGCCAGAGTCAGAGGTAACCGATGAAGAAGAAGGGGCGCGGGCGAGGGAAATAGGCGATAAAGCGTATCTGGCAATGGCAAGGGACATGAGAGAGATATCTAAGCCAAAAATGCATCGCATTCACCTTTTGTGAAGCTAAACCTGAGATGGAATGCATCACGTTTAACTTTGATTGAGCTGCGCATGGCCTGCATCGCCTTCTTGCGTGCCGATTTGTATTCTCCACTGCACGCAAGGCATTATCTCCCATAGCTACCAGAGCCCTCTCTGTAAGAGTTCCGAGGTCCAGCCAGATCGAGAGATAATCGAAGGAGAACAAGAGGAGTGTGCGAGGGAAATGGGCGAAAAAGCGTATCTCGGAATGGCAAAAGACATGAGTAAGCCTGAGAGGTGTCTAAGCTGGATTGCTTCTATTAGGCTGCGCATTGGCCTGCACTGCCCTCTTGCGCGCGCCCACTGATCAGCGCTCAGCGCTCAGCATTCACCGAGGTCACGGAGGGTCACGGTGGACGAAGAAGGTTAAAAGAGGCTTTTGAGAAGCTCGGATGTGATGTCAGATGTCGGCCTGTCGCGGAAGTTGCCAGTGCCTGTGATTTGGCCCCTGTTTCCACACAAATTATGGTGAAAAAGTCATTGTGAAGTGGGAGACGATGTTCTCCATCAATGTTTCCGTAAAAACTCTCGTATATTTAGGGGAATTTCGGCGATGTCTCTGGCGAAAGCATCGTGAGTTATCTTTGTCTCGCCGTTTCAATTATTTTCGCGATATTTTCAACGGAAACAGTGATCAGCGCCCGCAGTGCTATGACCTCCGAGGTTTAGTATAAGTAGTGACTAGCTTCATGCAGATGATCTTCACCAGGTGCACAGGTCAACGGCCGTCAACCTTTAGTTGCAACTCGGTAAAATATTCAGATTGTGGTTCAGATCCTGCGAAAGTTGACCTCTCAAACAGCTCGGCTGAGAGTACGCGCATATGGATCCTACTCACTCTGTGCACGGGTCGATCGGTGGTTTCAACAGATTGTACAGAGGTAGCAACATATTTAGATTTAGTCCTATTGTCCGCAGTGGCAACAGAGCAACGAACAGTTTTTAAATCTTTTGCAGGATCAGAACCGTACTCAGACACAAAATATGACTCATTAAATTGCAAAAAATCTGTCGCAACTACAGATTGACCTGTGTACCTGGTGGCTTGACACCGAGAAATTGTGCTTTTCAGCTAATTGCAAGCTAATTGTCGCTATATGAAATGATGGCAAAATTGTGACAGCTTGGTGAATTGGCACGACAAGGTGGCGTGGCTCAACTCGCGTAAACCTGCCCAAAATTTGATACGCCCACGCACGGACCATCCTTGCAAATACTACATAGAGTGGACGTCCGACTGTAGTGATTTCCTTAGAACATACTCAGCTAGGATCTATTTTATAGAAACTAACTCGAGTCTCGCAATTTTACAATTGCCACATCCTTCAAATCCACTCGATGACATCCGCGCTCACTCGTTCAACAGAGAACATGGCCTGCGATCGCAGGTCTCGATGACGTTTGGCACGCTCACTGGCCCGCGCTGCTTGCAGCCGGGACTTTGACGAGCCAGCGAGATGAGCGTTCGTCTGATGGATTTCTTACCTACATTTTGTTTGTATTATTACCTTCGTGCAAATGTCACGTTTTGAACTCTACTTTCTGTGATTGCTTGTCAATCGTCTATGAGCTATCGCATGCACTGCATTGTGCCCCACATCTTAGCTTGTACCAATTTTGTACAGTGCAATAAATTCTGCCAATATATGATCTTTCAAAGAAACCTCGCACTTCAGATGGCCCGGACTGTTCTCGCCAGTGATACCAAGTTGCCGTACATAGTTTGCAAACTCTGAAGTTCTGAATTTTTTTGAATCTGTGGCGAGGAAGAGTGTTTGAAGTTTTCACCGCCCAGGAACTTCGGCTTAGTAATGCCGTTCAGACCCCTTTAACGTTTGAGACATCAATCAAGCTATCTCGGCACGATCAGGGCGCCACAATGAGGCCACACACTGTTTATGGCCGCCGTTCTCGACCTCTTTGGTTCTTCTTCCTTACCGCTTGGTGTTGTAGCTGTACAAGGTCACAAGTACTAGTAAACAAATCACAGTACCAGTGCAAGCACTTCCCGCCCACATCCAACGCCCACAAAAAGCAGCACGTCGTCCAGAAACCCTCCCCTATATTTTCCCATTTCACAGTGACAAACCACTTCACATTCGCGATATGATCAGTTCAATTTCAAATCCAACCACAAATTTGAACCTCGCGTCCCTCGCCTGCATAGCGCTCGCACACGCAGGGCTCGCGCACGCCAAGGGCGGCGGGGGCGGGCACAGCACCAGCCATCCGAACACGACCCCGAGCACGAGCAAGACCACGACGTCGAGCCACGGGAAGACGATCATCATCATACACTCAACGAGCCACCCGGATGTGTGCTATAACGACCAGTATGTCCTTTCCTCTGCTACCACTCTACAGAGCATGCGCTGACTCCTCGCGTGCGTAGGAATGTGGTGGTCAAATGCCCGGCGGCGAGTAAAAAGCAGACGGCCATCATTGTCGGCGTCGTCGTAGGTCAGTCTCGCATCCTCCATGCCATCGTGCATATCGTGTTCTGACGCGTCTTGTGTGTCTGTGTATAGGAGTCGTAGTTCTGGCGATCATCGTGATCGTCTTGTGGTCATACCGCACGCGGGTGCAGGCGCGGTTCGCCCGTATGAGGGGCGTCAAATCCACGAGCAGGGGCATTGGCACGGGCATCCACGACGACGAGGCGCAGCTGCAGCCCAAGGATACGGCCTACATTCCTGTCTCCGCCGACGACGAGCATGAAAAAGACGGGAAACATGACTACGATGAGAAAGACGGGTGCGAGTCGGTGTCGTTATCAGAACCGGTGAGCTCATCATATCCACGCTTTTGGAGTGTTGGAACAAGTTCAACTTACTAAATAACCTACGCCTTGCAGCCGGTTTACCACCAGGAAGAGCACTTCCACACGATGCCGCATCCGCATTTTGACGACATGAAGCAATGAGGCCTGCAGCTTGAAATCCGTGTTCTTGGCCGTGTCGTCTACTCTCCTGCTCAACCCTTCTCCCCGTTCCTATGCCCTATTTTCTATCCCTATTGTTATTGAAGATCCTGTTTCTGCGATTACGCTATCCCCCGCTCTACCGCTCTAATCATCACGACTGGGATTGATTTGCTTCTACCACTATGATCTCCCGTTTTACGATATGTCTGGCCACCTTGGCCTTTGCGATACCTCCCTCCTCATCCTCCTCCTACCTTCCTCTCTTCTTGCGTATCTTCGTATTCACTCGCGCGAGCCTGACCCGCGTACTCTACAGCACTCAGCACACGATTAGACTACCCTCCGCGGCGGGGCGGTGATGCTCTTGTTATTACTCGTACATGTATGCCTTATTCTACTTCTGCGATGATCCCCTTATCTCCCACATTTGGTTCTGGGACCGAGGTGGCCACTGCCTTGCCACAGCTTCTCAGATCTAGAGTCTCACTGCTCAGCTAGTTCTACTACTACTACTATCGCCTACTCGACACCTGATTGCAGATTTCTATTCACGAATCACTGGGGCGTCAATGTCTTTGTCTTCATTCCATCTGATTTGGCTGAGACTAGCTATAGGGCGCGCGGTGACTGTCCGATTTAGAGCCCGACGCGACTACTGGCATCAAATTCTGCTGTGGCAGCAGCTGTGCTCTGATCGAAGCCATGCACAGGGACTCGGTTTTGCTGTTTGTAGCCTCTATAGCTAGGAGTCACAAGTGACAGCGACAGCGACAGGTAAGAACCGATAATGACTCGAGCGATCGGCTCCCAGCCGAAAGCAAGCCGAAAGACTAGTTATATTACTAATTACTGCTCTTGACCAGTCTTTGACTGGACCCTCACATCTCTCCCTACCCCGCACGACTTATCATGAAAGCTACGAAAACTGATGAAACCAGCCCCTTACTTCCGGCCCAACCAGTCGAGGACCCATCGGCGGCTAAACAAAAAGCAATAACGCCTTTGCCCAAACTACAACTTGCAAGTGAGTACTTTCTGCCTAGAGTCTTCTGGCTGCTGACAACCCCTGTCAGTTATCACTTGTATGCGACTTGTGGAACCGATTGCATATACCCAGATCTTTCCCTACATAAACGAATTCCTGAACGAGCAGCATGTCACAGATGATCCTAGACGAATCGGATTCTACAGTGGGCTAGTGGTGAGTCCCGATCACCGTTCATTGTTATACTATGTGCGGTGTAATTGAACAATATACAGGAAAGTGTTTACGCCATATTCCAACTGGTGTCCATATACCACTTTGCCAAGATGTCAGGTTCGTCAGTGGTCATTAATATTCAGGATCTTCACCGGTTTCCCAGCGTCATGCTCATCTCGTCCCTCTCTTTTCTAGATAAGATTGGTCGCCGTCCTGTTATACTTGGCGGGCTGATAGGAGTCGCCACCACCACGTTCCTCTTCGGCCTATCTAAAAGCCTTCCCATGATGCTCATTTTCAGAGCGTTGGCGGGGCTCAGCTCCGGCAACGCGGCTGTCATGCAGTCCTTTGTCAGCGAGATCACCGATTCCTCGAACTTTGGGCTAGCCGCACCTCTGTTCGGTCTCTCGTGGCCCATGGGTTCTATACTTGGGTATGTCCTTCGGCCTGCCAACACTGTGCTCAACTGACCAACGGAAACTTCTAGGCCATTGCTTGGGGGCACCTTCTCTACTCCGGCTGAGAAATACGCCTGGTTAAACTTCAGCTTCCTTAAGAGGTATCCGTATTTCCTCCCCGGTGGTATATCGAGCGTGGTCACGTTCATCGCGGTCATAGTGGGGTATTTATTATTGCGTGAAGTGAGTCACAACGACTGTCAAACTTCCACGCTCTTTCTCACACTGCATGGAAGACCGTGCCTAGAAAAGTACGCGCGAATCGCAAGCTCTCCGCGACATCCGTCCCCGAGACCCAGCCCCACATACATGTCGAATCTCTAGGCATCAAAGAATTGCTGTCGAACCCCGCTATCTTCGCTATCTCCACATCGACCTTTTGGCTCAGCTTTTTGTGCACCGGGTTCGAAGTTGTCTTCGTTCTTTACTCCTATACTCCAGTCCTACTTGGGGGCCTTGGATTTCCCGTAAGAGCCTACAGTCCTCTTTGGCGCGGCACTTACTTACCTGCACACTCAAGGCTAAGCAAATCGGCTACGCACTCTCGAGCTCGGGAGTGATTGCAGTGATGATGCAACTGTTTTTCATGCCATACATTGTCCGGACGTTCGACAAGGCCAAGATGTTCAATTTGTGCTTTTGCATGTTACCTCTCCTGTTCCCCGTGATGTCCGTCCTTAATGTCATCGCCCGCGCCGGCTACAACGAGGCCACCGAGACTTTGACTGTGCAGGCGACTGCGGCCGTCTGGGCGGGGATCGCCCTGCTGCTGCTGTTGAGCCGCTTCGCACTACTCGCATTTGCGTAAGTTTCTCCATACCTTTCACGCAGTCGCCGTTTCTCATGCATCGTGTTTGACACCCATAGTCTCAGCGCGTTCCTCATCAAGGAGCATTGTCCCAATGAAAGCTCGGTGGGCATGTCTTATGTCAGCCACACCTTAGTCCTCTACTGCTTCATTCTGCTGACACTTTCCATAGGGCATTGCTTCGTTCATGGCATGTTTGTCTCGTGCTATAAGCCCGACGATCATGAGGTGCGCTTCATATCTATATTACTCTTGAGCTCCGCTCACCACGTATTCCAGCTCTATCTATGCGTTGTCGCAGGAATACAACATCTTGCACGGCTTTGGCTGGGTACCTGTCATGTCCCTTATAGGCGTGCTCGGTGTTCTTCAGTCTACATCAGTAGTTCGAGCTACCAGATAGTCACTGCAGGTTAGAATTTCAATTGAAGATTGCATCTAGGAAACGGTGACGCATAGAGCCATCATATTCAGCCAGCAAACCCAAAAACATCTTGTCAGCATTCGGTGTCAGGCTGCCAGCTTTGGTAACTTGACCGAAAATATAAGCTCGATAAATCCAAAACACTCACTCAACCACAAGCCTTTTTTTTTCAACGAGCAGCAGAAACCACATTTCCACCTGTAGACTATCAGGCCTATGACGCCGAGATTGATTGCCGGTATCCAGCAGTATCCCAAGGAATCATGGACGTGGCATGACCGCTGTGATCTCCACAACTGATCTTATCACATGTCTTGCAGCTCGTGAACCTTGGCAAAATTACCAGAGCAAACCGCTTTTTCCGGGATTAGTTGACTTACATACTTTCGACAAAATTCTTCGTGCGAAACCTTCCGAGAATACCCTGAATCTCGCATGCAGATCATGCGCACCCTCTTCTTACCTCCTGACTCTATCTGTGGCCCACCCCGTGGCTATGGTAGTGCAGATGCCGAACATGTACGCCATTTGCGCAGAGGTGGCTGAACAGCTACACAACGTCATGTCGAGTTCTGGAATGCCCTTCCAGGGATCTTCGATCTGCCCGAATGGGAAGAGCTTCACAAGAAACGAGAGAGATTCGCATGGCGAGGCCGATCTTTTGCAGCTGACATATATCTTTGGCAGATGCTATACTTGCACATCTGTTGACCTGCAGTTGGAGATCATACCTTTTATCGCCAAGGAAGCAGGGAGAATATAATGCATATATTGTAACTGAAGGCTGGAGAGAAAGAGGAAATTTACGAGCCAGCCAACCTGGATGAATACTGCTGTTTATTTTACGAGTATTGGTCAGTGGTCGCACAACCCACTAATTGCTCAAGCCCTCATTCATCGCTGATTCCTTGTCACAGAGCTCCAGAGATAACCCACATCACTGAACATGAACAAGAGTACTCGGAGAACAGGTACACGTCTTAAAGTTTCTCGAAGTTCCTCGAGAAAATTTAGCCAGAAGATACGATTGCGTTGCGGACGTGAGCGCGGACGTGAGCTTCATTGAAGGGGTGAGAAGGGTGAAGACCAACAAGCTGCTGGAGTCGATGGTATTAGCGCCACTCGCGCCAATCTCTGGGCCTATCGTTCACGTTCCAAGAAGTGGACAACGAGACGGGGCGATAATAATCAGTGAGTAATATCTTGACACGGGTGTGTGGGACCTGTCACGCTAAAGACTTGGTCGAGAACTTAAGAGATTGGGCAAAGATAACAATTTATATCGTATCCCAACATCATGCGACATGTGTTTGTATGGAACCTGTTGTGCTAAAGCACTCGCTCGAGAGGATAGTTCCACGTTCGTCAGCAGCATGGAGTACTTCCGGAGTCCTATTGGCGCTTCATACGTGGTTGATGATTATTGTGCGCGAGGGCCTGCTTCTCGAAGGGCGTTTCGAAGGGTTTTGACGCAGTGGTCAACCTTGGGTCAACCGCTGCGAATTCAAGAAGGCCCCCTTTAAATTAAATGTGGTATCCTAAAATACCCCATCTCTTTATCTTTCTAGGCTATCATACGAGTTCAGCAATCAATCGCTGTCCTCGCTGGTACTTCGGCGAGTTTCTTTCTGATTAATCTCGATTATTGATCTGAATATTATCCTTTCAAATCCACAGTTGAAACACGATTTCATGTGGGGCGCATTTCCCTTCAACTGTATCATCTCAATTTATAAAATCCCACTGAGATTTTAGCTCTTTTCCAGCTGAATTTTCAACATATAGACATGTGTACCGGCCCGGGGCACGCGGCTGCCACGCTGTGAGTCACGTAATGGTTCAAGTTTACGCCGGAACCCTTCCCCGCCTCGAATGTTCTCTGGTTCAACTTTTGGCCGCCCTTACTCCCGCCGATCCCACACATCCCCTGTCCACTTTAGCAGTTTAGCCCTTTTGCACGGATCTCCTCCGATCTTGGGCTCTGGCGGTCCGACAAATCCAGTTATCTCTGCGTTCAATTTTCGAAGCAACGTCAAAGTGGAAGCTGTATTTGCATGCAAGCAGTCTAAGTGACAGGGCGGCCTGTCCGCATGACTCACACGCCCATACCAATTGGACAGTATGACACGGCCCGTTCGCTACGGTGTGTTGGTATTCGAGGGGAATCAAATTTGTTACGCGTTTTGCGCTGTCTTGCGTCGATAAGAACGGTACGGACCATGCTATGCTGGCATCCAATTAACTCACATGACTAGTGGCATAAAATCTCACCTCGTCACGCATCAGCCGAAACGTACGATCACCGTCCCATGATGCAGCAGGCGCGAACAATCGCGGCGTTCTGGAGCTACAGCGGCGGGTGTGCGTCCCGAGCGCAGACCTGGGCTTTGCTAAACAGGAAGCGGAAGCCATATCGTGTACGTCAACTCTGCAGCCGACGGAGCAGTGGGCAATGGGCATTCATCTGACGGTTTGGTTTATAAACCAAACGCGTTCGCTGAAAAAAAAAAACGATCGTCTTCTCTGCGTTTTCCCTGTGCAGTGTGTAACTTGCGTACCTGGACGCCCCCACGACTTTGACGACATGATGACACCCGCGACGTCGACCCCCCTCTCCCCCGCCGAAACGCTGGTGGACGGCTACTTTCCCTTTTCTGAACCACTTCCCAAATTCCCTCTCAAAGGAACGGCGACTGTCAAAATCTCACCTGCTCGTAAATATACACTCTTTGCGATTTTCTGTCTCGCTCAATTCCTGGATGCCTTCAACAACTCTGCGCTATTCTCTGCGATGCCATCATTAATTATTGACCTCGGGATCACCGAGGGTCAGAGCACTTGGATCATGAGCGCATTTCAGCTAACATTCGCTGCCTTTCTCCTCGTCGTGAGCATCATCGTCCCTCTTGGATATGAGCTTTCCTCATTTACCAATTGATACAGAGCGGCAGAATTAGCGACGTCTACCACCCCAGTAAGCATTGGGATCAATATGGCTTTCAAGATGTTTGTCTAAATGTCCCATAGAATATGCTTTCATCGCTGGCGTTGCTAGTCTTGGGGTTATTTCGCTCGGTGCAGGATTCGCGCGCGACAAGATACTCCTCATCGTGCTTCGTGCTTTCAGTGGAATCGGTAAGCACTATCTGTATCCTCGTACTACTAACTATCTGACCCAAATCTGACCTCGTCTTGCAGCTGCTTCCTTGACAATACCTTCAGCCTTGTCACTGATCGTCACTCTCTTCCCCGAGCCTGCAGCCCAAGCCCGTGCCCTGAGCGCCTTTGGTGGAAGCGGAAGTGTTGGCAACGGTGAGCTGAAATTGGGCACCGTAACGCAGCACCGTCTGAATGCGTTATTTCTCCAGTTTTGGGTCTCTTTGTTGGCGCGATTTTCATCCAATACGCGTCCTGGCACTGGACGTTCTGGTTCTTGGCACTGCTAACTGTGCCTATCGCTTCTGTCGGCTTGCTTCTCATCCCCCGAGAGAAGGCACCCTCCGAAGGACCGAAGCTGGAAGGGTTTGCCAAGTTCAAGAGCCTTGACATCATCGGTGTATCCACTCTGACAAGTGAGCATGTCCCCGCTCGATTAATCTTCTCATCGTCGCTAATATGACGATTCACAGCGGCCTTGATCCTGTTGATATTCTCCTTGACTTCCGGTTCATCTAGTGGATGGACATCGCCATTGGTCCTGGCGCCGCTGATAATCTCTGTAATCATGATCATCATGTTTTTCTTCTGGGAGAAACACATCCCCAAGGAAACAGCCGCTATGTTTGTGCCTCTTCTTTGCAAACCCGAGATTTCTTTGCTCACATAATTGCGTTTCCCAATAGCCCTCCCCACACCTGGTTCTACCCCAACTTTGCCGTTCTGTTCTCAGTTGCACTCATGCCCTTTCTTTGGTGGACGACGATATTCACGATGTATACTACACTGTGGCAAGAGGTTTACCAATGGAGCGCCATGAACACTGCGGCTCACATGTGAGTCTAACCCCACACCTTGAGATGCATCATCGCTAAGCGGGCTGCAGGTTACCGTTGGGCATCTTCGCCTTCATAGTTAGTATGACGGGGGGGTTCTCAAGGTTCATAAGCCCAAAATGGATCATCCTGACAGGGCAGGTCATCGTCATCGTCGCTTGTTTGCTGCTTTCTTTCGCGACCGGTCCGGAAAAATACTGGCAATTCGTGCTACCCGGATTCATACTGGGCACCTCGGGCACCCAGCTCATGTACACACATGCCAAGTTAGTAAACGCTGCTTTGCGCTTCTTCCTCTAGCTGATCTTGATACTACTTAGCATCGCAATATTCAAGGCTACTCCACCAGCCGTGGCCGGTACAATAGGCGCCATCTTCAACGGCGCTCTGCAACTTGGTTCCGCTATTGGCTTGGCCGTCTGCTCGTCCATAGAGACCAGCGTGGAGGCTACTCATGGCGGCTTCGACAAATATTATGGCCGTGCAGCAATTTTCTACTTCTTCATGGGATTGATCGGCGTCCAGGCGCTGGGTGTCCTAATATTCTATCGTGTCCAGCCTTCAAGTGAAGCTATCGAAGTCCAAACACTGGCGGGCTCCACTGAAAATGTCGTCGAAGAGAAATGCGCCGTGGAAAGCAAAGATGGCATTTGCTGAGCAGTGTTGTCCGAACGGTTCTTACCCTCGAGCTGACTCTTTCTTTCTTTCTTTCCGTTTTTTTCGTGTTTTATTTTCCCTATCCTGCATTGTACATCATCCACACTTCGCTAAATATTTCACAGTACACTAGACGGAATACCACTGTACACTTAGATGTCAGATGATAGTACATTAGACGGTAGATCCCAGTACATTAGACGTGTGAAATAGAAGTGCATAGAGTATAGAGTCAGATATATAGTACATAGTTGTACTGTACTACATGATACGACCTTAGATTCACCGATTTTCAAAGTTTGTCGAATTTTTTACTCAGAAATTTTGTTTTGTTTCGAGGCGATTTGCGCCGATGACTTTTTCTCTCCTCGGGACATGTGAAAAACACTGTACACTTAGGTGATGTTGCCACAGCACAACAAGCGGTCGATCACAATACATTGGATTTCTTAAATAGAAGTTCATCTAATAGGACATGGATATAAATCTATAAATAACTGCCCGTAGCCCATGTTATTACGGGCCACCATTACATCAATCCGGCATTCGAGCCCTTCCTTTTCAGCTGGCCGAAAAAGCCATTCCCGTGCTGCTTCGTCCTGCCCGGTTGCTCCGCCGAGCCAGGTTTCTCCTCATCTCCTACGACTTCCGCATTGTCCGCAGAATCGTGCTCGATGCTACCGGAGTATTTCTTCGTCCACTGCCAGTCCGCGTAGCCTTTGTCCTTGACCTGTTTAGAGGCCGTAAAGACGTTCCAAGAATCGGAGTTGGAGAAGTAGGTATCGATTTGTTCAAGGGGTCGGCCAGACGTCTCGGGATCTGCAAGGTGCATTTAGACTCTGGTAACCGAGAGGGAATATAAAAGGCGCAATACTCACACATAAAGATTATGAATGGTATGACGAATATGTTGAGTCCGAAAAGAAGGAGAAGCACGCCGTATCCAATAGCTTGTATAAGGAACGGCTAAAAGGCACATCAAAATAAGTACGTGAAACATGGACGGATCATGGATAAGAAATATCTCACCGTGATCATAGTGATAACGCCATTACCAATGGACCAGCCTACAACAGACCACGCACCGCCCTTAGCCCGCACAAATGTGGCTGTAACGCAGAGGATAGTGTCAGCGATTGAGAATCGTAATTCTGGGCAAATACCCACGGAACAATTCAGTGGGGTATAGCCAGGGTGTAACCAGCCACGTCGCGCCGAATGTGCCGGTGTAAAGGTACTGATAACCACGGTTTTAGCAGACATCGACTGGGTGGCAGAGGAGAGGACATACAACGAGCGCAATGACAGCTGACCCATACATTCTTTGATTCGGTCCAGGGGTTTGAGCATCTGCATTGGATGGTCAGCTGAATTGAAGAAATGTGACTCCGTGGGATCATACATTTGTCCAAGATCCCGCCCAGTAACAACACCAATGCCATCACCGCAGCGCCCCATACCATCGTGCTCCGTCGTCCGCAGCGATCAAGCGTAAACACAGCGAAAAGGACACAGAACATGTACGAAATGTCGTTGAAGCCGGCTAAGAGCTTTGCTTCCTGCTGGCTGAACCCGGCACCCGTCATGATGCTAACAGCTACCAAATTCATCGTGCATCAGCCTGACAGTAAAGCTCAGATAGAGTGCGGCAACTTACCGTAGACGGTCACCACACCAATTCCAGTCAATTCCTGCATGATCTGCAACCACACGCTCAGAACCACCCGCTTCCTGAGTTCGCGCTGTCCTTTATCCCTCTGCCGCCTGACCTCCGTCCGCGTGCCTTTGCCGTCCTCCCTCGGAACTTGGACCTCGACCTCGACCATCTTCGGGAACATCATGCGCCAGTAGGAGTTGTTCTCCATTTCGGCCGTGCGGTCTGCGTTGATGTTATTGACGATCGAACGGAGTTCTGGCTCGATGTCGATCTCGGCGGAACGGGTGGCGCGGAGGACTGTGCGCGCTTCGGAGACACGTCCGACTTTGGCGAGCCATCGAGGGGATTCAGGGAAGAAAGGCACAAGAACTGCGCAGATAGTCAGGTCAGTACTTGGAGAGAGGACTCAGATATTAAAGCGCACTTAGGATGGTCAACAAGAACACGATTTGCAGGGCCAGAGGGGTACGCCATGCCATAACTTTATTAGTATTCATGTCGGCAAATCTGAGAAGGATCAGATCACTACTATGCAGACAGACAGAGCAAAACATACATCTCGATCCAGTATGCCAGAGCTAATCCTGCAATGTTCAAGAAGAACTCTACAGCAAGGAAACTTCCTCTAGCTTGATGCGATGAGACTTCTGAGCTCCACACAGGTATAACTGCATTGGTTGATAGTCAGATGCCGAAAGATCTAAGCCATGCTGCAAGGCTCACCAGCGTCAATTGCGCCGACGCCCAAGCCTGTCACCACTCTTGCGCAGCACATCCAGGTGATGTTCTGTGCACTAGCTTGGAAAATCGCGCCGATTACCGAAACAATTACACCGATCATTATCGCGGTGATTCGACCCGCTCGGTCTGCGAGCTCTCCGCCGAATAGAGCACCGATAAGCGAGCCGCCGTAGTAGACCTGTGATATATTTCTTTGTAAGCGACGGAGAACAGAAGGAAGGAAGGGCACGTACAGCGACGATGCCACCCAATGCGGCAGTGTTGCGTTGATTGCCTGTCGTGGGGTATATTCCCATCTTCGTGAGATAGTCCTCGTTCAAGTTGACCAACGACATGACTCTGTAATCTGGTCAGATGTTTGGCAAAAATGCGCAGGTGCACAGCACGTACCCTTGATCGTATCCGTAGAAGAGAATAGCGAGGCCTGCGAGCATGTTGATCGCCCAGTAGTATGTCTTTGCACTCTTGAATTTAAGCATGCGGCCCGGTGAGTAGCCCTGGTCGAAGAACGAGTTGAATAAGAATTCGGCATTGCTCAAGATGAAATGGTAGACTAACCGGGAGATACTTGGCTACCCACCACTCTGGCAGTGGCTGCACATCCGAGTCCTGAACTATCGCGTGATCTTTCAGATCGTAGGGTTCGATTGCGCTGATGGACCGGGAGCCCACGTCCGTCGTCGTGTTAGCACCTGAGACAGTCTCGATGTGCTGATCTGTGGGCTGCTTTTCCGCCATTACAGCAGCGGATTTGACGAGCTCAGACATGAAAGGAAGTTGGCGAATTGCTGTGGGGTAAGAGTTGACCAAACCCGGGGTATTTGTTCAAATCTCTTCCCCTCATGACATCACTATCGATTCTCGCCAGGATAGGAACGGATCAAGGAAAGGAATTCGAAGCGGATTTGGCAGAAGCATCTACCTGTCGCTAAAGTGATTTCCCTACATTAATGTTGCTGTCAAATGTTGGTAATGTCATGATGGCCGGGCCGTCAACGCTGGCCATGGGGCCTCGGGAGACTCGGATGATCAAGCAGAAAAGTAAAAGACAGCAGCAGATACAGTATCGAGTAATTCCTCCTGAGACTGAAGGTTTGACAGGCCGCATGTACTGCAAGAACAATCCGTGTCTAAGAGCTCAAAGCCCACTCAAAGCCCATCGGATAGCTGATATCGACTCTGTTCCAGAGAGCTCGAGAAATTCCCAGAGACATCATAGTTGCGTGTTGACCGATTGCGTAACGTATGGTATATCATTGGATATCAACTCCAAATTCCAGATATGGTCTGATATGGTGGGACCTGGTACGGAGTCTCCGTTATGGCCTGTCTCTGCTTGCAGTTGACTCCAAAGGATCGGCAAGTGTGATAGTTGGTTGTGAGGAGCGATCAAGGAGCGATATTGATATGTCCCCGAGTCGGCGTGCATAACCAAGTCGACAGTCGGCAATCGAAGTGGGCAAGGTCATCTATCTCCTGACTGTGAATATTCACAGGCGCCTACAGGAGAGCGCCGGTGCTGCGCCGCGTAGCTTGGTCGTCGGTGGTGGTGAAGTTCGGTTTATACCTCCGACATCCCGTTAAGGCCCGGTATCCACACTAAGTACATCCGTGATTACTCTATGGAGCGATGACTCGGCTCAATAGTTTCGCGATGTTGTTCGGATGTTTTTATTATTATCTAATCTACAGATGCTATGATATTGCATGCATTTACTTGCAAGTGCTCTGGATGTCGTGTCTGGCGGACCAGAAAACCCCTCGAGCCCCCCCTTGTTGAAACAACCAAAAACAGTCTCATTTAACATTCCACTTCCCCGAAACCAAAAAAAAAACTAAGCAATACGGATACAATACATGCTAGGAAACATTGACCAAGTGAAAGAAAGCAGTGTGATGTGTAGATAACAGAAAATATGTAGCAGATGCAGATGCAGAATTACTGTTAAACACAAGGACGCATCAGGCAGAACTCAAAAATAAAAAGAAGAAAAGGGAAACAACGCACGTTAGGTGATAAGTTTATATCATGGCAAGTACCTCGATCATGGCCGCATAGTCATCATTAGGGGGTCCCTTGGGGGTCGCCCATTGGGACGCACGGACGATTCTTCGGATGTACAATCGCTCTCGCACCATTCCGAGCCCGTCCCTGCAGAGCTTGTCCCTGCCTCTGTCATCGTCCGCCGCACGCACGAGCCTTCGGCAGCGTCGTCAACCGAAACAGTCCTGGTCTTCTCGATTCGCACCTGCACGTCTCCAAGCTTACCCCCCCGCTCGGCGTCCGCGTCCTTGCGCGAGGTGAATGAGCGAAGGGCGTGGGAGATGGCGTGAGCGGGCCCATTGCGTCTGGCGAAGACTGCATGATCTTCATCACGTTTACGGCGAGCGATACCAAGCTCTGTAGTCAGAAGAGCATTGAGAAACAAGAAACAATGCATGTAGTTGAGCAAGTTATCGTACCATTCAGATCGATGAGCAGCCGCTGGGTCATGATCCAGGTAAATGTATGGTTGATGATCCCGCTACAACCATTAAATTTAGTATTCTGACATGTTGATGACATCGCAGCGGATAGTTACCCTGCGGACTGCCATGCTAGATATGAGTGATTATCAAGTATGATATATGTAGTTGACACACCTGTGTGGTTGATATAGACATGTACATAATCATGTTGAAGATGTTGATGGCTTTTATGAAATGGAATGAAAGATGAGCACGTGTGTACACTCTTGACGGTATCGATTAAGCGCACCACTGAGTAAACCGAAGTAGCAGAGACCTCCATAGAACATGCTAGAAAAAACCTAGGTTAGTAGGAGGGCGCGAAGGAATGTGCGGCGACGGCGCACCTCTCCATTATGTCCCACACCCTGGATGTGGTTATCAACGACAAAGATGATGAAAGAGATAGAAAATGGAAACTTACTCTTCTGTCTCTCGCGAGTAGCGATATTTCACCATATACGTGCAGGAAATGGCGGTGAGGGCGCAGATGAAGAGTAGCCTGAAAACGTATAGTACCCATATACCGTACCCAGGTGTGGATGTGGAGCCTTGTGCGTGGCACTCGCTGTTCGCGGCGCCAGCTGTCAGCGTCGCAGGCGGAAATGACACACGAGCGAGGGACTTACTATCCCTTGGAGGCAAGTTGCGCACAGTCGGTAAGTGAGGGATTAGAACGAGAGGAGGACCCACAACTGAATTGAGGGAAGCTATGAGTAGAAAGGGCATCAGCATCCAACGACATGTTGAATAGAGGAAAGCTTACGCGTTCTTTGGTATATTAGGGTAAACCACTCGCCCTGACTTGCATGTTGAGGGAATATGGCGAGAATCAGGACGTGTGGACACTCACAAAGGATATCACCACATTGAACACTACCAAAAACCAGCCCACGCGTGTAGAGCGTCTTGAGAGGTTCCATGTCCTGGCATAGCGTCTTTAGACAAAGTCGGTTGGTAAAGGGTGGTGGTGGTGGTACTCACCGGATACTCAGAACAAGTTGAGAGATCATCACTTGCAGGGCTTCAGAAGCATCAGGAACATATCCAAATGCCAATGCTCTACTACGCACCGCTCAAAACTGGGGCTACCATGAACCATCTGTCACACTGCGCTTGCGTCCTCTGAGTGAACCATACGAAGTCGCTGAGAACGATGAGGACAACGCTCATATACCTGGAGCTGTCGCTTTAGGTGATACGTAGGTTGGAAGAACGTGCAATAGACCTTATCGAGACAAAAAGCGCACAAGAGAGACTGCAAAGGTATCGTGTGAGCATAGCCAGACGTCTAACAAGGAAGAACAATTCCACATACGTGAGGCCATTCTTTTGCGCCCTATAGAAACGCAGCTCTGCAGGTATGGTGATGAAATAACTGAGAGACGTTCAAGTATCAGCCAGCCATGCAAGTAAGATATCCCTGGGAATATCTCACTCGTAAGCTGCGATCGCGGTGCCCGCGATCCTAAGAGACTGGGCAATCGTGTCACCGCTGTTGAGTTCCATGGATTAAGACGGCACTCTGTTTAAAGAGCGCCAGGAAATACGAATGCCTGGCCGGGAGTTCGAGAAAGAACGGGTGGATAGCGTTGAGGACCTGAATAGACCTAGGTCCTGGATGAAGCTGTGATGTGTGCATGTGGCTGTGCAGCTGTGCCCCCTGTTCAACATCTCTCGCCTCCAAGACGCCGTCAACCAGCCTCCAGCTCTCCCGCTCCGAGCGCTTTTTGAATCAAACTACGCAGTAATTGTTTTTTACTCTCGGACCTGCTTTTTTATACCCACTTCATAATCCGCTTCATCACGTGATATGTACAAAATTATCGTATTCCATTAATTACAGTCTTCCAGTATCCTTTCCAAAACAGTGGCCGCAAGGTATTCTGGGGAAATAGATTACCAACAAAACCTTGCGAGTAGTTTTTGGAAATTGGACGATGAGTGACTGGATTTAATCTTAGACTGGTTCAGGACAGCTGAGGGCCGTCAGCGCTCTCATCTGAACAATTCAGGTCTCCATTTCAACTTTTGTAAGATTCTGCTTGCAAGGTTTTGTTGGTAATCTCATTTCCCACAATACATTGTGGCCACTTTCTTGAGATCGGATACTGGAAGACTGTAAACAATGAAATACGATAATTTTGTACATATCACGTGATGAAGCGGATTGTGAAGTGGGTAATAGTATATCTTAGCGAATTATACAAACATATGTGTGAGGCCAGTAACAGCAGATGTGTTTTTATGGCGCAGTGCCACATTGGAACCCTGTTCGACGCCGGACATCGCTTGTACCTATGCCACCAATACCTTTTCTGATAGTGATAGTTAAGGATTGATGTCGGAAGCCATCAACTCGATGACTTGCTCGCAAGATAACGCCCGCCACGTTTTCCAACTCAATATACGGTAAAGTACTCATCATGCTGTACGCAGCCGACCGTAGGTGCACAAAATCTGGAGATTTCGCGTCCGGCAAGGTCGTTAAATTTTCTTAACGATTTAAGAGGAGGTCAAATTTGGGTGGCCGTGAAGCATGACTGGACCTACAGTCACACTGCGTACCGTAGCTTGCGTGCAGCAGCCTAGACCAAGTCCAGACACGATCTATCTGTTCAAAGCGCTTAAACTTAAAGTGAACGAAGGAAGCTTCCAAGAAACAGCGATTGGCACTGAGCCCGAGTGCTGCCGCTTTGCCACCTACGGTGACCTTGAGTCACTTTCGGCATTGTCCTTACCCGATATGTGTCTGTCAGAGTAGATGACTAGTGGGGGCCCGATGGTACAGTTTCTTGTACATATCACATCTATCCCGTCAAGTGCGGACTCCGGCAGCGGCACATACAAAGACCCTCAATGACCGCCAGGGCTTGATGTTGCGGCGCTGCTTAACTCCCCCCACAAGGCTATATTGGATGTGAAGACTGGATAGCAGATGTTGGTGTAAGGGTGCTTCCGTGAGTGCACATATATGCCGGCCAAAACAAGGTTACTGTTAAGTGGCCGCGGACGCAATCCCGTGCAGTACGGGACTGTGCCACCATCGCGCCACAACGAAGATTCACTCAGAGTTGCTTCCAATCAATGATTTACGTACCGAAAGGAGTGTGTATGGGTGGGGTACGATACATTGCATGGTGATAAACAAGTTGTGCGGTGTTAACAGACTGAATAAGTTAATAATAATAATTGCAACAGGTAATGCAGAGACGCAATGTGAATATTAGGTATGTGTGGTTGCCATCAATGGCGAATGAAAGGTCTCAAACACCTGTAATATAAGATATGATCAGCGTTGGGATCGAAGCGAGAGGGATGTCGACAAACGTACAGGTCGATGCAAATGAGTTCAGCTGCATCACACTGGCCCATGTGGTTGCCAGTAGATGTCGCCCGCGGTCGCTGATGTTCTTGTTCAGTGCACCGGCGGAGAGGCCGAGATCTAGTGCCATTCTCATCGCAAGCTAAATCACCATTTTGTCAGACAGCTATGGAGAATGATGCTCGGCTGAGACGTACCTGACTATACATGCGAAATTCCATGATGCGGCCATAATGATGCTCGTACCAAGCGAGCAGCATCAACGCATGCAGGGTCTCTACGGTAGGGACATGTTTGATGGGTGCCAATATGTTCTAAGCGAGAAACATCAGTAAATGCACACACAAAGGGAACAGCAGGTTGAGCGTACCATCGCATTCTCCCGATACATTTCTGCGACATTATCCAGACCACGTACAACTAACTCAGGTTGATTTGAGTATCTGAGGTTGAAATAAATAAATAAGTCGTCGGACACGGAAATTAAAACACGCACCCTGCCGCCAGTGCAGCAATGGCATTAGAAAGAAGAGGTGGTAGTATGCCACTGTTGAACCGTTCAAGAGTGTCGATATATGTCACAAAGGGGCACTGAGCGCCTAGATGATTGACAAAAATTTGAATGAATTGAGGCATGAAAGCCTTGTGCGGGTATCGAGGCTGATGAGGATCAAAGAGGGGCATTTGCACAGGCGAAATCTTCTCGTTCATGGCATAATTCGTGAATGGGCATGGCTGGAGCGGTTCGATAACGTTGTTGTAAATGAGGAAGTCGTCAGCGGGGTCGTATTGAGCTTGTTCCTGTTGTAAATGAGGGTAATTTGTCGAAGCGCAAGCACCAGCCGTATGAGAAAGCTTCGACTTCTCTGTAAAACAAATTAGTAGTGATTAAGCAGATAAAGAAGCGTACGCACCAGAAATAGAGCCTTTCGGTGATGTCTTATGCCGAGGAGGCGTCTTTGAGGACCGCCCCTCCTTGGCTTGTGAGGAAGCACGACTTCGCTCTGCGAAATATCTTTCCCGGTCACCGAAACAACAGGGCACCTTGGACTGGGTGCAAGCCTCGCATTGATTCTCCGGGCCCGTCTGCAGGCATTGAATCTTTTTGCTACGGCTGGATGGTCGGTTGTGAGGAAGGTCGCAAGTGTATATGACTCGTAAGCACATACCAGCTATCGCATGATGTCACCAATCTGGGACGCTTCCTCTGGTTCTGAGCTTTCTCGGGAGATTCGATAACAAACTGCATGGGGAAAAGAAGATAATTGGTACGTCGACGGTCAACAAAACTAGGGCCTTTATACAGGCGTTTGAGATCGACTCCGAAGAAAGTCGATCCGTGTGTTGTGCTCCGCGCGACTGATTGGAAAGCTCGGATCGTTTTGATAGATCAGGGCCCATCTCCGTATGTAACTCTGTGCACTTAGATGGGTGTTTGTGCGAATGGCACATAGCCGCCCGTGGCACGGAGCGTGTTGCAATGGCCGTTCCGAGCCCCGCGCACCTTCCATCACAAAACCACCGGCTGTCCAGTGATCGTTGTTCATTCTACGGCCTGGGCTGCCGATAGTGTATACATCATATTCTGTATCAGGGTATGTTTGATAAGTGTATTTTCTAATAGTTTACCGAGCGGTGCATGTGGGTGATCGAAGGTGATCGACGATCTTTGAAACTGCAAACCACTATATTGCTAATACTGCTTCTCTGGTACCGGTTATGTGGCTTCAGTAGCTTGCTTCCTGTGATCCTTTGTGCTCGCAGAGGCGCCCGGATTTATCACTTCAATCGGGCTGTGTGCGCATCATATGACAGTTTACCGACGTGCGTATAACATAACGTTAACAGCGCCTATGTACTGGCGCACGTAGCTTTTGACGCGTACACAAAGTCCTGTGAATTTCATATTGTCGGTCTACATCGCTTGGACAGAACATTCACCGAGACATGACTACTTGACGTACAAGCCTATCTCTTTCCGGTTTCATCAGCTTACCTGAGGAAAGGATCTCGGTTATGGTGCTGACTCGTGAGTCCAGTTCATTGCAGAACGGATACTCTGATATTCTTCAGCATCTTCTTCGCCGTCGTTGCCCGCGGAAAAGAGGACTTGCCGATTGGCATACGTGGACTCCGTATCCTGACATGCAGCTTGTCAATCAATGCAGAATATGATCGAAAGGTCGCCTAACACTCACCGTTTCGCTCGCGCCTCGGAGCATTGATGACGTCTCCATACCGTCAGTTTGCTCGAGTTCCACATAAGAAGTAAGGTCTTCATCCGAAGCTAATGGGTTTCCATGGGCATCCAGAGGGATAGTGGAGTTCAGTGATTTCTCATATTTGTGGTACGTGTACAGCACGATACCTGGGAAGTACTTTAGCGAACATAGTTGCCGGTGAAACTCGATCTAGACATACCACATGTTGTAATGGCAACACCGGTTATGTTCAAGGGAGTCAGTTCATCTCCAAAAGCCCAGGCCGAGATTGTGATTGTGGTGACTTCTTTAGCTATACCAGCGATAGACATGGGAACAACGCCAGCGCGCTGTACAATACTGTAGATCGCCATCAACAAACTAGATTGTAGAGCTAAGCGCGAAGCACTCACTAGAACTCGCTCATGAGCATGCAAAATGCCACGACGCCAGGGCAGAGAAGGAAGAATGCGGAATGCAATGATGTCCAAAAGTCCTCGAAGAACTTTGAGCGGAACACGTCCATCCAGCCATCAAGGAAGAGACTGATGATAGCCAGAGTGGCTCCCATTATAGGTGCGAGCCAGAATATAGTGGCAGCCGGGTTGTCCATCCCCAACTTCTTGTCCTTCATGAGGACTTGAGACAAGCACCACCGCAAGCCGCCCAGCGCGCTCGCGCTCAAGACGAGTATTAGGCCAGAGAGCACAAAGTGTGTCTCCGTCACGACCATGAGGACAACGCCGCTGAAGATGAGGAATATGACGGCGACCAGGCGATATGAAAATGTTTCTAAGCGTAGGAGAAACGCGAAACCGAGGACGAAGATTAATGAGGAGGACTTGCACATAGCTAGACCACGAGACGCGTCATTGTGGTGGAAAGTGCGGGGTAGGTGTATGCTCACTGTAGAAAGATAGTGTAATTGTCTTCAGAGATAGATTGGACAGCCCAATATCCAGACATGTGGCAACTGCCGTAGGAGCCACTTTCCGTCTGAGAGCATAGGACATTGGTTAGACTCAGTAGAGATGAGCCGCCCAATCCCTGACAGCGGCACTCACCCATAGTCTTGCATGCTAGGACTTCGATCCGGCCGAAATTTGGCTGGGAAGAGCACCCGAAGAGCAGCAGAAAGCACAAATTGCACGAACATGTGCAGCGTTGTGACAAAAAGGGGATATGGGAACCCAAAGTGATCGGGCGAGAACATCCATTTGTTGTAAACCGACAGGACAGTCGCGAAGAAGAACCTGCTCACCAGCTCAGTTTAGCACCTCAGAGAGAGCAGACTTTAAACACTGAAGCACTGAAGACTCACCAGGAAACTATAAATGCGCCATTTATCACAGCGTTCCTCCACCACAATCGCTTCTTCTCTGTGAGCGACGCCAGGTGTACGTGCTCGTCCTCATCCATTCCAAGGGCACGTTCCACGCTGTTTCGAACTATCGTGTCGTCCAGATCGAGCGGGTACTCGTCATGACCAGTATTAGGAGCAGTTGACATGGGCCGGTGTTTGGGGTCACAGTGCTGGTTGCATGAGCGTGAAACGCATATGCATATGCATGCGTTGTACTCCCGTGAGAATTTCCATTTTGGACCACTACGCGTCCCGATTGACAAGTCCTTTCTGGTCAGCCACTGAGCTCAAACTGCGCTTGGTTTCGGCTGAGCACGCGTTTCACGTGGATCAAACATTGTAGCTCACGCATGATTTGGATTCAAAAGTAATAGTAATTTTTTCATCATCTCTTGTCCCTGCATAGCGAATGCAGATCATCACATCTCCTGTCATAAAATTGCAATGCTTCACCGGACGGAAAACGTATATCCTTATAGATTAAATAGGTAATATAATTCTTTAAGAATACTTTAAAACTTAGCCTATAGAAGCTTCGCGGTTCAATCAGATAGTGAGGACTGTGTATACATTGACAGCCCACATGAGCGCTTCGAGGCGCTTCATGATACTTTTGTGAAACAGGGCAAACAATTAAGCCAAGAAAAATCAAATACGTCGTGCTCAAATGTGTGTTCTCGAATTAGCCGCTGATGCCAACTTACGATACAATCTTCCGGACAGATGGTGACCGAGGAACGCGAGCTCGAGGCAGCTCGATCGTACCTATGCCAAAGTACCTCCCTCTCTTCGTCTCTAGTCATGATTTAATATGCCAAACATTCGATAGAGAGAATGCAGCTAGTGCCGATAGACGCGGAAATAAGGCCTTGGCATGCAAGCTATTCAAACATTCTTCGAATCGCGGGGAGCACGGGATTGGCTTAAAATTTCAAAAAACCCAGGGCTAGTTTGGCGGGCTGTTCGAAATGCAAATTGCAGGCGGGGCTTGGCCAAGGTGTATCAAACTATTGCTCTACAGGAGTCTCTAGCAGTTGCGAATTTCAGTACACATACTCGCAATCCGAGCAGATCGGAAATGCATCCGGTGGCGATCCCTAAGAGGTTGGAGTATGCGGATACTAATAGCGGCTGCAGTTCCGAGCCTCCACTCACGAGTAGGCCGTTTGAATCGGCAGCTGCTTCCATGATGCAGATCCACAAAGGCGAGCAGAAAGCAGGAGTGGGTCTCGGGTCATGGATGGCACTGCAATCTCCGAGTAAGCTCCCTACCAAAACACGATGGGGCATCGATTTCGCCATTATTGAGAGGTACCATTGCGCAGTACGATAGCAACTTATATAGCCATATTGAAACTCTTACCAGGCTATTAGACACGACAGCTTCCAGATGAATACCACTGCTGTCGGCACGTGGTGGTCTAAGTGTATAGATTGAATATCCACTCACTCACTCGCGCATATATATCGGACGCGCCGCCGAACTTCATATAACGATCAAAACCTGCCGACAAGATCGCCCCGCCATGGCTCTGAACTTGCGCTATGAAATCGACGCCCGAGGGGACGCCGGAGACTCGGAGGTGACAGTATCAATCACCTTGGGCGCTTATTATCCCGCCGGCGACGGCTGTGAAACAAAATCAAGCTTTTGTGGAGCTGAAGGGCATGCCCCGATGGGGCCGTCAAGTCGGCGTCGACTTTCAACCCCGGGCTGGGTTAAGGGTTAAGGAGTATTATATATATAGTGCCATCACCACAATGTGTTGATGAATGAGCTCGAGATAGAAGTCGAATGGGAGGAGGTCATCTGCGAGCTGGACGTAGGCGCAAGTAGGGCTGCTCAATTCTGACGTTCACGTTCAAAACTCAAGTGCCGTACAATCACCGCACACAACCGAGGATCAAGCTTTTCGGGATCTGTAGGAGTTTTCAACGTGAACGTTAGAATTGAGCAGCCCTAGTATGATAGCATCAGGCCACAAACCAAAGTGTTATCAATACTCTAACCTAATGTGAGCGTCGTGGAGATGAAGCAGCGTCGAATGGCTGATTGCAGTGGAATTTATGCGGGTGTTCAGTTGGTGGGTTGGACAATTCCGAATGCAGACCCGGACAATCAATACGTCGCTTCGGATCGTTAGGCCTCTAAACGAAATGAAATGCAAGTCAATGCATCAATGAAATGTAGAAGACGTCCATACACAGACGCGGCTTTCCTTGGGATAATCCCAGGTTCGGCGGGTGTCAGTGTCACCCTGAGCCAGCCGAGGTTCAGCTCACAAATGCGAAAACTTGATCAGCCCCATCAGCAATCACCAGGTGCACAGGTGAATCTGTGCTATGCACAGATGTTGAAAGGATTTTGTAAAAGATTTAATGTAGTATACCGTGTCTGTAGGGGGTACAAATGGAATAAAAGATTCAAAATTTTCTTCATTGTCTGTCCTAGCAACAGACACAATTGCAAGATTAAAACACTGGAGACAGATGCTACATTCTACCTCGGGATTATTCTGAAACACTAACTCCGGTTCATTCCAAACGAGGCTTTGGCTGTGTACTATGCTGAGAGCGTGGCCGAGAAAATCAGAGCGCGCTCGGAGCACTGATCTGCACTGATGTAACATCAGCAAAAAACCATTCAGCGAAATAGTCCTATGTAGCCAATGTACCTTTAATAGCTCATTGGTAGGTCCCCCGGTCTATAGCTGTACATAGCTGGAGCACGCACTATGTTAGCCCTGAGTAGCGGTATATATCTAGTAGTAGTGAGGTAGGTCAGTAGCTGAATTTCGCCCATAGCAGTATATAGCAGTATGTAGAGCATATTGCTCCGCCTAGGCATCAAACCCGAATATTGTCACACTGATACAGAGAGAGAAGAAAGTGGCATGTATTGATTTGACGTACATCTACATACAAACATAAGAGAGAGAGCACAGGCATACCCTGTGTAGAACCTCTGGAAGCCATCAATCGGACCTGTCCAATTACCCACTCCACACCTGCCAGCCTTGTTTGATACAGTAAATAATGGCCCCGGTAACGGCCGCGTGCACACAGAAAAACGGCATGTTCGCGGCGATGCCACAGCTTCTTGAGCTCAATGGCGGGGTCGTCAATGGCGTGCCCGTCCGCAAGCTCACGGTTGTAAACATTGTGTCGAACCCGGGCAGGCGGACGGCAAAGGATGGTGCGGCAAGGGAGTCTGCCTCCGTCAAGCCAAACCACAGCCGCTCTAAGACATTGTGATTATGATTAGAAAGAATTCAGCGTGTATTGAAGTGCTACTCACGCACCTCGAATATATGGCAATACAGGGCTGTGGTGAGCGTAACCAACGACACGTTGTCAGGGGCTCCACGTACCGGCGCCCCTCAACCGTGCGCGTAGAGAATCATGGAGAGCGGCGGATACGACCTAGCACAAGACGACTGATTCAGAATGGAGAAAGTAACACACTTTCGGGGCTCTTCGCAAACCGTCAACAGTCACCACCGTAGTCCGTAACCCACCATTCCTCTCCCACCGTCAAGCAGACATGCTGCCATGTGCGCGGAGCACACAGAGCAGTGGAGTTGCTCTCCGTGGAGGTGCATCCGTTGCAGCGGTCCGACATGGTTGATGCGCACAGTTGACGTGCAGGAAGTAGGAATAACCAGGAGGGGAGAGTGGATACATAGAGGAAAGAGGAAAGGGGATGAGAACGAAATCAAAGCAAGACGATCCTGTTGTCATGGACTGAAACTTAAAATTAAAGTTTCGACAAACAACTGCTGTCGAGCGGACTTTGAAACAACTTGAGGAAATTCGACACAAGTCTTCCGCATCTGCTGAAATGTCAATCCTGGTGCGTCTGCAGTCCACCCCCCAGTCGAGGAGGCCATGCTGATGCATGCTCCAAGACATATACTATGCACATTTATGCTGTACATCATGTATGTTACTCCGCGCTTGTAGAATTACATAACTCGTCCCGCCAACCACTGGTGCCTCCCATAGCTGAGTAGGTGCTATTATTCACCATACCCAGGGCCAAAGCTATGTAGACACAAATACCTTGGCGACAGCTATATTCTCCTACTGAGGTCGACATCACGGTTCTAGTTGCTACGGGAGTCGAAATCTCGACATGTTGACAATATACCTTTGGCGGGAGCTATGGGCATGGAAACTTTTTCTTGATGTCTCTCATAAAGCAGTCTCGACACATCAGAACCGTGTGAGCGTCTCTAGGACTCTAGCTTTGAGAACTGGTCAAGTGCTCGGGCCAGGCTTGGAGTTTTCGCGAGTACCACCACAATGAGATGCATGGAGATTTGGTAGATGCTACCAACTAATCTCCCTATAATGTTCCCAATGATGACAGTCGATGGAGTCAGGGAGACTCTCCTAGCAGATGATGTGCGAGGGGAACTGCGGTGGAAGAGCAAAGCCAAGAATGTTGTGTATTCGGCGCTGTCTGCTGTCTCCTTCTCTATGGTTCCTATCCGATTCTGCGCTAAGCCCCTGTCATCGCCTGTCCTCCTCCTCGACTACACTATGGCTTCGCCGAACCCCCCCGGCACATCGATCAACCTCGGTGGTACCAACTCGGTACTTTGAAAGTTGAACCTGCCGCTGTTTGCCGGAGTTGTCTGAGTCAGCGTCAACGGTGGGAAAACTGCCACGTGCATGGCTATTCCGCCTTCTGGCTGTGCGGGTTCACTGCAATCACACTAGACAGCTTCCTCCGTACTATCACAGTTCACCCCAGAGTGCCAGCATACCCTCATCTTCCGACCATTCACTGTGGTCTTATAAACTTCTAAACACTGTCTGCACATGCAATCAGATTCTCTATCTGGAGCTCCGGATGTCTCTGGTCGAGGTGTGGCCTGGATTCTATTAATTTTGATGCCTATATACTGTATCATTACGATCTGAAGTTCGTCACCTGTCCCAAGGCCTTCCGAACTGAACCTATTTCGTGTGACAGTCACGCGAAAATCTGGGCAGTGAACCTCTTTTGTAACGAAAATTTCGCCCGAGCCTTACCTGAGTACCAAAAAGCCGGACGGACTGCCATTTTTGGCCTTGTTTTGAACTTAAGGCAAATTCGTCCCACGTCACAGGTCTATCTGAACATGTGAACTAACCAATGTCCTCGGTCACAAGAAATCAGGCCGAACCTCAGATCGTAATGATACAGTACGGTGAACCCGAATTCAAGTGGGGCCTCATCATGCTCAAGCGTTGAAATTATCTGATGCCTGTGATATGTATGCTGCCACAGCTAGCACCTTCGCGTGTAAATCCAGTTGTCACTTCATCTGTGGTCGTCAAAGACACAAAATCAGTATTTCTCTGTCCACAATTTGTGGATACATCAGGAAACGACAAAAGGGCCGTAGCTGCCGCCTTAGATACGGATATCTATGGGTTACTACTCAGGTTACCCCAATCGGCCCAATCGCTACGGTAGGTTCTGGTAGCGCTCAGTAGCAGTACCATAGCAGTAGTGATGATCTATGGAGCGTGCAGTAGAGCAAAATTACTAAGACCTATGTATTACAAAATGCGTGAAATGAAATGGATTAATCAGCTAGATAGCGGAACAGCACGAAGTCTATGTGTTGGTAATAGGATTTAAATAGAAATATTTACATTTCTCAAGGACATTATCAGACGTCCAGGTGCAATCCACTGCCCTGCCAAACCTTGTAATGAGATGGACCGTGCGCTTGACCTGCAACAATTGTGGCCGGGTCCCGGAGAGGCCAACGGAGCGCGAGGAGCCGGAGGAGCCGGGACTTACTCTGCCGGCGCATCTCCTATTGCATCTCCCATTACAACATCATTTCCATCTGCCCCTGCGTCTGCCCCCGACCCCACCCCCGCCCCTTCTCCTGATTTTCCTAACCTCGCAGGGACTCTTTTCCTGCTGTCACAACAATTCTTCCTTTTGGAGATGTGAATGCGCAGAGCAGGGACGGTGGGGAACGACTTTGCACAGTATCGGCAATGCTGTTTTCCCATTCTGTACAGCGGGACAAAAAAAACCCGAGCGATGTGGTGGTGGGCAGGGTTTGGATTTTATTGCTGGTTCATTTCCTGCTCATCGCGAGCTCGTTGCCTAAGCAATGCAGCAGTGCTACAGTTTGGAGCTCGTTGCTTAGCGTGTTGCGAAGTTATCATCGTAAGTTTTCATTTGATATTACATTTTACTACTCCGCAGTATTCTAATGTCAGGAATGTCAGTGGTGCAACAACAGTAGTAACACAGCTTGTCGTTAAGATCACTGATATACATATACAACCATTTTTATCTGTAGGCAAATCCCCTTTCTTACTCTCTCGCTCACTACCGCAGTGTCAGATTCTGAGAACTATCCACCTGCGGCTGTCCGTGCCCCCAAACCGCACAGAAACGAGGTTGATATTTCTAATGTGCTGCCCGCAAACGCCAGGAAGAGGCAGAAATCCAGCAGCAAAAAGCAAGCTGACGGTGTGTTTCAATTTATTTATCCTGTCACTAATCTAATATGATTTTGTAGACAACGAGAAAGCCGCCCACCCCATCTCGCTCAATGGTCACTTCTTCGCACAGCTTTATTCACGCTGATTGTCGCCGCCTTGCCTCGCCCACACCATCTCGCTCAACGGTCACTCCCTCGCGCACCCTCATTCGCGCTGATCATTGCTACCCTGAACCCGCTTCCATTGCAGACAATCGCACTGATCGTGGCGGCGGTGAGTGATTTACAGAGCTGTTTATTCGAAAGACGACCTCGAGACGGCGTTTAGACCGACACTGCGTCTACCGTATGAACCTATGGCGTAGGCTTCAGCTCAGACATTTCGCTCGCTCGTCGAACTACGGACACCAGGCATTCATGGATCAGGTGAGGTTATAAGGTTGGTACATTTTTGGGCGGAAGTCTGTACGCTCATGTGTAAGCGCTACTCAAAGCAACAAGTGGTTTAGTTGTAGTAGTACCGACGTAAGGAGGTCGTCGAGTTTTTCGGCGGTCTGAGCTTTTATTAACTTATCACATGTAGTCCTTTGCTGCCTGGTCGATGGTGTCAGAGGTATCGAGGGCCATCGCTATCATCCAGTCATCCATCAGTTCCTCCATGACGGAAATGGCATCGTATCGTGGTCTAGATGACACGAGATGACATCGTGTGTCATCTCGAGTCATCGCCCCGACAACCGATATTGCCGAGGGCATCCCCGGGTATCCCATCCAGATGTATCCTACATCATCCCATGGTATCTCATGGCATCGCAGACCATCCTCGTTATCTGTCTACGGCAAGGTAGTATCTTTAGTGGCGTGTTATATCTTTGCTGTTCGTTTACACTTTAACTCTTAATATATATGTTGATATGTTAATTTCGAGGAGCCTGACGTAAGGCGCTAGCAGAAGTAGGAGGCTCGGGTACAGGTGAAGTGCCGGGTGGTCCAAGTAAGCCCGTGCGTCGAAACGGAGGACGCTGTAAGGGCATTGGAATACATGTGAGCGCGGACGCGACGCTGATTGCTATCCATTCGTATTGATTATATAATATTTGTCGCGCTTTGAGTGTCCCGAGAGCACTTAACAAACGCCGCCTGAAAGAGCCACTGTTGCCCGAGCTACCGCGAGGCGAGAAACTCAAGGCTCTCTATCGGCAGCATCTTGCCAAACTGCCGTCGGCTCAGCCTCTTGACAAGCAGGGACTGTTATGGTAATAGGGCTATGTTAGCGTCTGTTTTGGGATGGACATTTATTTGTTACATAGTCAGTAGTGTCTATATCCC